>VXAC01006715.1:1100717-1128780 GCA_013399225.1 Rhipidura dahli | reverse complement strand
TTTTTTTTTTTTTTTTTTTTTGCAGTCTGCAGAGCTACTCCAGTGCCTCAAAGGGCCTGAGAAATAAACATGAGATTCTCAGTGAGTGAGGAAGAGATTAGATGACAAGGATCAGAGGGATATAGGAAGTAATTAAGATCTGAGAAACCAAGAGGAATGAGAGACTTCAGGAGAGGAGCAGAGAGAACAAAGAGAAGAGAAAAATACAGAAGTGGGCTTTTTTTAAAAATTATTTTCCTCTTTTATTCTTTTTTTTCTCCTTGAGAGAAGGATTGTGCCTGTCTGTGACTGTTGCTGTATAATACTGGCTGCTTTAAAACATGTGGTGGCAGCAGTTATGCTTTCTACCCTTTTGAGTCTGGGTTATTTTGGACTGGGATGTCATGACCCCTCTCTCAATACAACAACAACTAAGTAGTTGTGCCAGACCCAGAATACTTTACTTATTTCAGTAATTCCCCTTTGAAAAGCTGGAATTTCTGTATTTTGTTATTTCAGTTTAGGACTTTGTTCTACCCTCTGCTTCTCACACAAGTGTAGCAGCCTGCAGTGTAACTCTGGCAGTGTCCCTAGACAGGGGCTGGTTCTCTGGTTTAGGTATGGGTTAATAATAGGCTGTGGGAGTAGCTTAAAAAAAAAAAACACTACAAGACCCATCAACTGCAGAAAAAAATCCCCAAATAGAATGATTAGAACTAATAGTGTGCAAAATTCATGAAGTTCCTGCACTGCTGTGATGTGCTGTGCAGCAATTTAGACAGTTTAGAACTCTCTCATCATTAGTGTAATGTAACCAGGTTACAGTCTGGTTTGAAAGGCTGCTGACAGAAATGTTATTTTCCCAGTTCTTGCCTTTAGCACCTGCTCTCCATGGGAAAGTTCAGACTTCTCTGTCTAGGGCAGCAGCAGATTTTCATTTTGTTTGTAGAAGAGGTTCAGAAAAGGAATCTGGATGTACTTAGTGGTGTTGCTGGGCTGGCATGGGGCTGGTGTGCCTCTGGGCTTCCTTTGGTTTCCCACTCCTCACAGCCTTTGTTGTTTACCCACCAGACGTCCCGGCCAGTGGAATGTACTTCATGACGTACGAGTGGCTGAAGAACATTCTGACCCCTCAGGGAAAGAGGTCAGTGAAATCTCACAGTCATCATTTTCTGAACTTCCCAGATACTGCTGATTAATCTCCCCAGTTACAAAGAGATTTAGAGCAGTATCTAAACAAATTAAAAAAAAATAAAAATGGTTGCTCATCTTGTGAGTTGAGCTGCTTTGGTCTGGGGTTAACTGGGAATTAAAATAATACTTTGAGTTTCTCTCAGCTTCCAGTTTGGATCTTACTAGCCAAGTAAGGAATACTTAAAGTAGGTCTCTTCACTTTCAACCCTCTATGTGCACAAAAATGCTGGGGGCTTTGTTGAATTTTCTGTGGGGTTTTGGTTGGTTGGTTGGCTTGTTTTGTTTTTTTTTTCCCCAGAGCACGTGTGTGTGTGTTCTGCTGAATAAAAAAAAATTGAATCCTTAGAGTAGAGTTGGTCCATCTTGGAAAGGTTGCTCAGAAACTGCACTTTGTCTCTGCAGCATTGTGCTGCCTTCTGGCTGCCAGCCAGGCTCTCTTTTTGATTGTCATCTTAGTCAAAACAATGAGTTTGACTTTTTTTCCTTTTTTTTATCTTTTTTTTTTACTTTTTCCTCCCACCCCACTCTGATCCTGCCACAGTGTGAGTGACCTCAGTGTGCCTAGGATCCTCTTTGCTGGGGGCCTGGCTGGGATCTTCAACTGGGTAGTTGCCATTCCACCAGATGTGCTGAAATCCCGTTTCCAGACCGGTGAGTTGCATTCCAGTGTATCACAGCCACACTCAGTGTGGTGCTCCTGGGAACGGGCTGGGCAGTGATGGAAGATGCCTTCTGGGAGGAATCATGTCTTGAGCACTGCTTGAGACAAGTGCATGAAAAACCCAAGTGTGTTCCTAGCATTCTAGTTGGTTTCCTCACCAAATTTTTGGCACATCAGGCTGCACTGCTCTGTTTCTGCCCCTCTGATAATATAATGAGCCTGATTTGAGATACCTGATTTGAAACCTAAGCATAGAGCTCATAATAATAGAATTGTCTTAGCTGTTTTATTACAAATGTAATTCTTTGAGAGGTTTTGTTATTTCACTTCAGACATAGTTGCATAAATTGTAGCCTTGTGCTATCTGCATTTTATGGTAACAGGGCGTGACTTGCTGAGAGCATTGCTTTTGGACTGGCAGCTCTGCTCTTTAATGGCTGTGGCCTAATTACAGTGAAGATGGCCCCAGGCCTTGTGCTTCAGCAGAGTTTGACAGGTTTTTCGTTGGTTTCTCTGCCAGTCCTGTCAATGAATATTTTTCTTAAGGCTCCCCATCGTCTCTGTGGACTCAACTCTCCACTGGACAGTGACCATTTTTCTTATGATAATCAGTGCAATGGCTTCTTCTCTGAGCAATGGCTGCTGGGGTTGTTTGTACTATACCAAGGCCAAGAGGGAAACACATCATGGCTTTAATATAGTTCCACTGAGCCAGCCCCTAGTGCTGCTGTGTGGGTGATGTGGGTTCATGGTGGTTCTGTTTAACTGGGCTGATCTGTGGATTACCCCTTCAGAGGGCTGGCAGAGGCACTATTTCCCAGGGCAGTGTCAGGAGAAGGAAGAAATTGTTTTTTGAGTAGAAGAACTTTTAAAAAACACCTCAGCAAATCCATGTAACCATCAGCATTAGAACATCCTGTGCTTTTCATTTGAAGTCTGTTGCTGTTCTTGGCTGGGACATGTGATAGGATCATTTTCTTTTAAACCAGTTTCATCAGTTTTTATATCTGACATTCCTATCACCCAAGTGCAGCTCTCGGGAGAGCTGTGATCAGCAGTGCAAGTAACAGCTCAGACTTCCAACCCTGACAAAAGTTGTTCTCCTTCCTTCCCTGCTTGCAATGGCTTGATGATATAAATTCTTTAGTGATGGTGAGCACCTAACTTCTGTTCACTGAGCGTTTACTGAGTTGTCTTGTTTGTTTGCCATAGCAGTGTGAACCTGTAGAAAATCCTGGGCTGTTACATATGGCGCATCCTTCAGCCTTTGTCACTGCTACACATCTGGACTAATGTGTTGTGCATCCCTTTCAGCTCCTGACGGAAAATACCCAAATGGCTTTAGAGATGTGCTGAGGGAACTCATCAGAGAGGAAGGAGTTGCATCTCTGTACAAGGGGTTCACAGCTGTGATGATCAGGGCCTTTCCTGCTAACGCGGTGAGTTTGTTGTGATTCCGCGTCGGTTCTGGGGACATGGCCGAGTGTGGACACAGTGAGTGTTTGCAGTCTGGAGAGGACATGACTGCCTGTTTACTCTTGTACCATTTCAGTGAGGCTCCTGTCACTGCAGGTACTTTTGACTGTTGGTGTCCAGATTCTAAAACTGTACTTTAATCTAGGAGCAACAAGTAAATCTTTATTCAAAACTTTTCATGAAAGCTCTTAGTTGACTTTCTCTGATAGTTTTTGTCTACCGGTTGTATACCCAACTGTAGAAGATGGAGTAAGTTTGGACTCTCTTATCCTTCAATAAATCATGAGCCTAACAGAGCCAAAGCTCTGCCTTTGTGTGGAGGGATACAGTAGAATTCTTACTTCTGGTTCAAGTCCTTTTTTGTCCTCTTCCTCCTTCCATATAAACCATGCTAGGTCTTCGTAGTGCAGCATTTCAAAAGCCTTGTTTGAAACAGATTTTTAGAATCCTTATTTGTTCTGTGTTCTCTTTTCCAGGCCTGTTTTCTTGGTTTTGAAGTTGCTATGAAGTTTCTTAACTGGGTTGCACCTGGTCTGTGAAGACAAAGTCTGGAAACGAGAGAGGAGAAGGAAGAGAACACAAGTCTGCCTCAAAGGAATAAATGAATGATCATTTAATGTTTCAGGAATTATTGTTTGCCTAATACCTTTCTGCCTTCCTCACATTCTTTAGGTGGTGCTATGTGCCAGTCAGAAATGCAAGCTGTATCTCTGACACAGAGTTGGTGAGGAGTTAGGGGTGACAAATCCTCTGAGCCAACCACAGCAGTAACACTGCTAACAGAGAGCTGTCACTGTCACACACGCTACCTTAAGTACTTCCTCATGGAAGAAGGGGACACATCTTCAAATGTAACTCTTTATTTACTGAAGAAACATGTAGCTATTAATGCTGAAAAACTTCCTTAAAATAATTGTTTGGCAGCATGTACTTAACTCTCAGGGCATAAGTCAGCAGCTGCACATGATTGTGTCTGCAAGGAATGTCAGACAATGTTCTCATCTCCTGTAGTTTTTCAGTTGTTGCTGTTTCTGTGTTAACACTGGTTTTAATCTTCTGTGCAAAACACAGCTCAGCAGGGGAGGCCAGAGCTACCTTTCAGTGGGTTGAGGGGTGTTGCAGGTACCATATCAGGTCTTGCACGCTGATCTTTTCTGTGGAACTAGGACACAAAATGCATTATGTTTAACATTTGTACTAAACTTTACTGAGGGAGCCAGTGGGGAAATGTGTTTGATTAACCTGAACTTTTCTCTCAAATCCCTTTCTGTCCCACTAAAGAGAGATCAAATGTGATTTCAAAAGTACAGCATGGCTCATAGCAATCTGTGATATATTTGATTCATCAAATACTGTGTCCTGGGATTCAATCCCTGACATTGATGTGAGAAAGTTTAACAGCACTTCCAAGAAATTAATTTCTCTGACACAGGGGGAACACATGAAGAGGATGCTGGCTGTGCAGTCTTGTCTAACCTTATTCTTTCTCCTGTTCCTTGGTTTTCTCTTACTAGTATTAAACATAATCACATTTTCATTTGAGAAATGTCTAATATTGAGAAGCAAAAAGCAACTTTTAATTTATTTTGGTTGTGATGCAGTGTTATTGGAACTCAATAAAACTAGCTGCTGCTTGGCTAGAATGTGTGCCTTGGTTCATTTACTTTTTACATGGTCATGCATGCTTAGTTTTGCAAAAGTTTTCCAATTCTTAATTCTGAGATTCACTGGCAAGTAAGCTGTGCTGTGCTATCTTTGATTGCTAACCCCTTGCCTTTTAGCTTTTCCATTTCTGACATGAGCTGTGGAAAGGGATATTCTGCATTTGGCATGTTTGTCATACAAGTCCTGTTAGGTGCTGCCTTGTGGATGCAAATTTTTAACTATAAAGCAACACACAAAATAACACATCTTGGAACAAATAACACATACTTTGTGGAAAGTACTTGGTATGGTCTGTTGAGCTGTACCATGAGGACACAGCCTTCACCTTGGCTTTCCACAGGCATGGGCAGCCCTAAAAACTTCCTGCTCTGTGCTGCTGAGAAGTCTTGAATCGCACTTCCCTTCCCAATTCTTTGGGAAGACCAGAAGGTCTTGCCTTCCCCAGAGTCCATCTCTTGTGTTTTACAGGGCAGGAGGGGTTGCCCCTGATGTGGGAAAATTTCAGTCACACGGAGCTGCCTCCACATTCTCGCTGCTGCCGTAACCACCACGGGGCTTCCCCGTTGCTCAGCGCTCAGGAGTGGCTGCTGTTCCTTCTCAGATGAATGCAGTGCTGACAGTGTGGACACTGAGTTAGTACTGGTTTGGAGAAGTGATTACAGGATATGAACCTCCCAAATGGTTTGAAACACTTTTCTGGGTTTCCTGAGGCTAAATCCCAGCTAGTTTCAAGTGGATCAGGTCTGCTCTGATGGCTCTGTGCTGCCTCACTACCAAATGCTGCCTTGTGCTGCTTTGGTGGCTGCTCTGGCCTCTTCCTGATTTCCATGCTGGGGCTGTGGTACTTAGAAGCAACTTCCAATTTTAAGAAATGTTATAAAGCCGAATTCTATTTTCAATTATGCTTCTGTGCTCCAGAAATACTGACACTTCTTGGGAGGGACAGAAGTGCATAATCTTTCATAAAATTCCAGACAGTGATGCTTAAAGCTGCCCATTCCAGCTGCCCTGTCAACTGCATCCTGTTGACCTCCCAGAAAGCTGGGAAGAGCTGAAGCAGAGGAAGGCTGAGGTCCCCAAGGCTTGGTCATGAGCTGTGCACTATGGTTAGTGCTCTGTCCCATGCCAGTCCTCTCAATCTTAAGTGCTGCAGGCTGTGAAAAACATAAAATTCTTGAAGACCAAATCAGGGACTAGTAGTGCCCCAGATGGAGCTGATGGGTTTAAAAGCATGGCACTTGAGCAGCAAGGAGCCCACTCTCAGTCTGTGTATTGGCCTCTGGCTTGGTGCTCTTTACTTTGGCTCTGCTGTCACCTGCTGAGCCTCACCAGTCTGTGGCCTTAAGCAGTACTTGCTCTGGAAGATTGAAATACTCCCTTCACTCTCTACTACTTCAGTTGTTACTAGTAACTGTAGACTCTCTTCCTTCAGCCAAATGATCCCTTTTAATACTTTTTTCTTTAGCATTTCAGATCCTGAGTTATCCTAATTATATTCTATATTCTGCCCACTCCAAGGTTTTTGCAGAGCTTTGTATTTTGCGTGATAACATTCTGTTGTTTACCATGGTTGATTTCATTTGGTGTTTTTAAGCTAAGTAAAATATGGCAGAAGACGATCACAAATGAGGGGCTGCTTTCCAACAGCAGTGGCAGGAGAAGAGCTTTGCAAAGGCTCATCAGACACATCTGCTTGCTTATTCAAAAACTGAAACCCAGGCATCCTGGAAATATTTTAAAAGCTGCTCATGTCTCTAAAGATTCTGCTATACAAAATTTGCCAATTCCTTGCCTCTAATGTGTGCAGCCTCAGAAAGAGAGAAGAATTTTAACACAGGCATAATTTCCTATACCCTGAGGACTCTTTTGCATTCAGAGGCCCAGATTTGCATTCAAATGTTATTTTCTAATTGCCCAGGTTCTTGTGGGAATTCAGGCAGTGTATCTGCAGTTTGAGGGCACACAGTAGCAGCTGGTATACTGGTGCCAGCAAGTGATACCAATGATATTTTCCTTCATGCTCCTTGTGCTGGTAACATCTGGGTTTGCTATATCAAAATCAGCATAGAATGCCCCAAGATGCTTGTGCTGTACATCCTCCTGGCCCTTCTGCTTTGATGCAAGTGATTTTTCCAGTGGTGATTTGAGGTGTCTGGAAGTAGTCCAGAAGTAATCCCTGAGAGATAAATCTCTCGTGCTTGCATTTCTCTGCCCATTGTGTGCAAGTGGCTTTTGTGCACAGTCAGCACTGCTATAGTGACAGAAAGGTCCTTGGAACACCCCTGACAAGTCAGTCTTGATCAAATTTGCCTAATTAAAGGAAGCTGCCTGTGGGAGGGACGTGCAGTACAGACTCTCTAGTTTGGAAAAAGACATTGCAAGGTAGATTTTACAAATGATGAGCAATGTCAGGAGGGTACATTTACTCATATTTCTCACAGGACAAGACATACAGTGAGGAGATCAAGCAATATTTAAACAGAATGCAAAAAAAAAAAAAAAATCACAGAAGAACAGTTCATCAAGACCTACTGAAAACTGATAGGGCTGCAAAGCCTTGGCACAGGATGTTCCTGAATTGCCGGTTGATGGGATATGGAGGGTGTGCTAGGGAAAGCATAACGAGTGTTTTATTTCTTGTGTTATTTCTGTAAGCATCTGCTGCTGGACACTGTTGGGCAGAGGAAGAGATACATCTCAAATCTGATCTTTGTCAGTTTGGCTGGTGTTTTTACAAATTTATGGGCAAACTCTGACTAGTTCTGTGGGGTCTGCACAGAGGAGGGTTGGCTGGCCATTTATCTTCAAATAACAACATACACTAGGATACAGCACCAGCTATAGCTTTGCATGTTCCCAACTGGCCTCTAATGGTTCAGTTTTCCATTTCTACATTGTTCTTGTTATCTGCTGCCTCTTGGGTAAGAGGACTCCCATGTCAATATCCTGTTTGTGCAGGTGAGAAGCCTTGCACACAGCCTGAGCAAAGTGGTTTTCACTGCCACACAGTTCACAGGATGACAGAGCAGTTGAGGCAGGAAGGCATCTCTGGACATGGTCCAGTCCAGCCCTTCTGCTCAGAGCAGGACTCACTAGAGCAGGTTGCCCAGGACTGTGTTCAGTTGGGTTCTTAATATCTCCAAGGATAGAAACTTCACAGCTTTTCCAGCTTCATAGAAAACCAAGTTCTCTCTTATGTCTAAGAGGAACTTCTATATTTCAGTGTCACTAGATTCCACTGGCTCAATCTTCTAAACCTTCTCTTATCAGGGATCCATACACATCAGTAAGGTCCTCATAAAGCCTCCTCCAGGCTGAACAATTCCATCTCTCCTAGTCACCTCATATTGCAAATGCTCCAGTCCCTTCACCGCCTCTGCAGTGCCCACTGGAATGCTCTGGTATGTCAATGCCTCTCCTGTACCAGGGAGCCCAGAACTGGACCCTGCACTCCAGCTGTGGCCTCACCAGTGTTGAGAGCAGGGAAGGTTCATCTCCCCAGGCCTTGTGGCAATGCTCTTCCTAAAGCAGCCCAGCAGGCTGGAGGCCTTCTTTGCCACAAGGGCATATTGGTGGCCCATGTTCTTCTCCTCATGACATCCTGCTTCCAACCATAAAGTGTGACTGCACTGCTGGCTTGTCCAGGCCACAGGCTAAAATGCCTGCTGAGTCAGTGGCATGCAGCCATGCATGCTGTGGCACTGTGACAGTGGCACTGGGTGTGCTCTGCACCAAAGGGCTTCGATGGCGCTGCTCAGCTATCCCAGCCGAAAATAGACCTGGCTGCCCTGGCAGCTGCATCCTGGGGACTTTTGCTCCTGACTCAGATGATGGCAGGAACATGCCTGCCTTGCAGCTGGGGGCTTCCCAGGAGGGTGGGTGTAGGGATTGCTGGGATTCCTGCCTCTTCTCTGCTCTCCAGGATGCCTTTTGGGTGATCGGATCACAGGCTGCTGTGCTCATTCACAACGCCAGGCTCTGGACATGGCTCTGTCTGACACAATTCTACACCACACTTTGTCTTTCTGCCTGGCAGACCCTGCCCTGAGAAAGCTGTCCAGTGAAGGGGAGAAACAGGCTGCCTGATGCTGGATGCTTGAAATGGAAAACCATTTCTAATTTAAGGAGATTTGTGTATAAAAAAACCATTTTCCATTACCTCAATGGATTAGAATAGTTCTGCAACTGTATCTCAAACCTGGTAAAAATGTAAACTTAAAGGAGACATTGGAAGGATTTTTACTAACATCTGTCTCTGAATTCAGACACTAGTTTAAGTTCAGACAGTTCAGTTTCAGCTCAGACAGATCTGTTTCAGCAGTTTATGATGCACAGGTTGTCCCTGGGCTTATTAGAAGCATGGCCATAAAGATCAGTATCAAAGTTTTAGCAATAGGCCATAGATAAGCTCCACTTCCCTTTGCAGGTGACAGTTTGAGTGTCAATTTGCTGAAGGACACAGTGCTGTTGCTAACCCTTGGCACAGAGGGTGGAAGCCTGAGATGTTTGTCTGTGCAATGAGCTGACTTCCCTTCTTCATTGGAGACCTGAGCTCAGGCTTCTCCCTCAGCGCTGCTGCTGCTCTGAGCCTGAGGGAAGTTGCACACAAGCTCTGGATACTAAACTAAATGTTGAGCTGCCTGGATATGGATTCCCCAAGGCTGAAAGCATATCCCAATAGCAGCATTTCTCCTTGGTACTATTTCCTAATATTGTTTCCTAATAGTTATTTATTACTGTCAGCTGCTGGCTCCTTCCTCTCTCCACTCATGCTATCAAAAAATTCTAAACCGTGATTTAGCTTTAAATGTTTGTCCTGGAGACCAAAGGCAAGGAAATCAATTCTCTGTCCCTTCCCATCTTTAATCCCTGTGCAGATTTCAGCAGAACCAGCTGAAATGCTGAAAAGGTGTAAAATTACAGCGAGTTCTCCTTCTCCTGGAGCTAAGCCCATGTGATTCAGAAAAGCTCCTGAATGCCTGCACAGACAAATCCTAAAAAAATACTTCCCTCTGAAACATAATCCTCCCGCTCATCCCCCGCCCCTCCCTGCCTGCTCACCCTTGACTCCCTATCACTCACTGCCAGGCAATTATCTGCTTCGTTTACTGCCTCCTGGCCGGAGACAAAGTTCAGGATCTGGCAGTCGATGGCAGGAGATCACTCGGCGGAGGGAACTCGCTGTTCTCCCAGCCGCACCACCCATCTCCCATCGCAGCAGGCGTGCTCAGCTGCGAGGCACGGCCGGCTTCTGCGGGGGGGTGAGCCCTGGCTCCTGCCGCAGAGCTTCTCCTGGGAAGGAGCCCGAAGCTGCGGTGGGCAGGAGGCCGGAGCAGGGTCTCCTCTTGCTCTGCCAGCATCCCAGGAAACGGGCCGGCATTTGCTGCTGCCGAGATGGGGAACGTATGTGGGCAAAGCCCTGGGTACTGCTCCCGATCTCTGTCCCTGCCCACTGCCCCATCCACTCCAGGCTGGACACTGTCCCTGATCCCCCCCAGCCTGCCTCCATGCAGCAAAATTCCATCGGACAACAAAGTTCCTTTTCCCTGGGCTGGGGAGGTGCTTCTGTACCTGCCAGGGATAATGGATGAGGCACGGCGACATGGCACTGGTGTGAAATGCCTGTCTCCCCTGACACGAGCAATTCCTTGTGACGTAGATGAATTCTCTTGGGTGCTGATGACAAATTGTTGGGGGTTTCCCCATTTTCTTCCCTATAGGTCCAGCTCAGAGGATGAAGCATCCATGTTCCATTTGCCCCAAAAGCACAGACTGTTCCGGGCATTTCTCTCATTAATGCTCACAAAATGCAGGATGCAGCTGTCCTGCTCTGCAGTGTGGGCATGTCCAGAGATGCCAGAGCTGCCTGCTGCTTTGGGAGAGCAGCCCTTCCCAGGAAGGCAGCCCACAGACGGGTCTGTGCTGACCTCTCCTCTCTCCCAGTGCTTCGTTCCATGCTCCTACTCCGGGCACAGGCGTGGGTGAGAATGTCTGCAGAGAACTGTCCCAAAGGGAACTGGGCTGTGAAGCACGGCTTGTCTGCCTCACTCCCTCAGCAAACAGAGTTTAATATGGCTAAGGGTACTCTTTCTGGAAAAGATAAAAGCAGGCTGTGTCACTAAGAACTGGGTTTGGGCCTCAGACCGAGGGTCTCTCAGCCCAAAGCTCTGCCTGCAGGGAGAAGAGCGGGGGGCACAAAGCACCCAGCTGTACCTCCCCAGGGTGCAGCCACCAGCTCTGCCATGGACCACCACGGACTGGGATTCACTGGGCTGGAGCCTGTATCCACACCCAGAGCTCTCGGCTTGGCTTTCAATACAATTACTTTCCAGACACCTTTCTGAGTTTGGCCTCTCCAGTATCTGATGGCAGAGTGGCACTGTTTAATTATGTCCTGCTTTGTTTCAGATTGGCCAAATGATTTCACTGATGTCTCTTAAATCTTGTCCTGTGAGAAATAATAACAAATTGTTCCCCTTCATCCTTTCTGCAATAGTTTTTAACTTTCTGGACCCTTCTCCTTTAGGTTCTTTTCCAAGCTTATGTCTTACTTAACCTATCCTGATATAATGCCTTTCCCCCTATTTTGTATTTCTTCTATATACCATTTTTTAATGAAAAGATAATAGTTTCTATCAGCCATATTGATATTTTCTATTCCATCCTCTGTTATTTTCCTTTGGGCACTGGCACATCTGGTTAATAAAATGGGTATTGATTTCTAAATATGCTTAAAAGTTTCTTTATTGAGTAGCAGGCTGATAATCTGCCTTCTAGAGGTTCTTCTATAATTAAATTTGACTGATCTGGAATAACCCCCCAACTTCTACTATATTCACAGAGCATTCTTTGCTGAAGGTGGTATTCACATTGGGAAAGGATGAGGGGTTTAAATTAGTCCATATTGCTTAGCAACATTTACACCATCAATAAACAAGCACTCTTTTTCTGAACAAAAGACTGCCCGGCCTTTCTCCATCCTGACTGTTGCTGGTGATGGCAAAACTGACAGTGCCCAGCCTGCTGCATTTAGGGTGTTTCCTTCTTGCTTTGTGTCCCTTTAATTCACACTTCAACTCACTTGCTAAAGCTTTTCTGGGAATAATGGTAAGATGTTGAAGTGGGGTGTCCATGGAAGAGGCTCACCTTGATTTTCATGTCTAGTTTTACTTGCTGACAGAGCAGCTAATCGCATTAGTCACACGGCTGTTATACACTCCCTGAAACATGATTGCTAGGAGCCTTGAAAACTGTTAAATGCTTGCCCACAAGTATTTTCCCAAGATCTTTGGCAATTGTGTGTTGCTTCTGAAATTTCTTACAATTTAGTTTTTAAGGGAAAGATCTTTCCAAAGTCACTGATATCTGGGGATGTATGTTCAGGAATGTGAAGGTGAACTGCAGTGCCAACAACCCCTGGGTGACCTGGTGATGAAAACATGAAATTCAGCTTTGTTGTGTACACAGATGATTTCAATGGGACATGAAGAATGACTCTGAAATTCATAAACCCTTAGATGCACAAAACATTTGGCTGAAGTGTTGTCAACCAGTGACCCACTTTGTCTGCATCATTTAATGATGGAGGGGACGAGGAGGAAATTCCCTGGAGGGGACTCTGCCCACGAGCTCTGCCCCAGTCCTTCAGAGTGTTTTCTGAGTCAAATGTCAGAAACGCCTCTGGGTGATGTGGCTGCAGGTCCTTCCTCCATGGGTATGACCTGGCCCCTGCCCCAGCTGTGCTCAGCCAGCCTGGGCTCAGTGTGTTCAAACCCAGATCACAGACTTCAGTTCCTGTGGCAGAGATGGGACCCACCCTCCAGGATTCAGCAGTGATGTTTGGCTCTGGCAGGACATGGCACTTTCTAAGACTCCATGAAGGGCTACAAGTGAACAAGGCTCTTGGGGGAAAAAAGACTCATTTTCACATGTAAGCTTCTTGCACACAGGATGCCAACTCAAGTGCTCCTCAAAATTTAAAATGCTTGGTAGAATCCTGCTGGAAAGGCATAATCCATTACCTCCTGTGCTCTTATGACATTCTAAATTTGTTTTTTTCTAATTTCCTTCTGAGATTTGTTATTCTTTTTACATTTAACTAATGTAACAGTCATAAATGGTTACATCTTTTTTGTTTTGTCAAAATATCTCAAATATGAAAGTTTTTTTCAAATAAGTAAACAACACTAGTACACATTTTGCTACAATATGTAACTATCTTACTGAAAACACTGGTGCTCTTGAATGTTGACAATAATGATCCTTACCACTTGATTTCAATTTTCGTAAGAGATCAGATTTTCTTGTCATATGCCATGAAGTTAAAATTAAATAAATTCCAAATATACTTTAAAAAGTTTCTGATGCAAATAATTTATTTACTATTTAATTTTTTCTTATTCTTGATTACTCTTATTTTTTTCTCTAGGACTTTCTTTGCCCTAAATATTGCTTAGGCAACTTGCCTTCATAAAAATAAATAATATGTTTCCATTTACTGAAAGCATGGAGCAGTTATCCTTAATTTCTCTAACTTCTTCCAGTGACTGCTGTATTAATTTCCACAAGAATGTTCCCTGAGACTTAATCTGGCAAACAAACATGCTTCTAGGTTTGGTCATGATTTTCCTCCTGTTCCAGTAGCTCTTGCCTAATTGGTTTGAATATGAATTTAGAGATGAATGAGAAATCTGTTATTCTATATACGTCAGAGGTAAAGTATAATCTCATGTCCCTGAGGGCAGTTTGTCTTAGCAGTCTGGGAACCTGAATTGCTGATACAGTGAGTGTCTGCTGCTTCCCCTATTTTTCCTTCTTTATTGTGTCTTTTCCTGTAAAAATATATACTGCTCAAAATTCCAACAAGAATTTGACCTTTCCCAAAGTACTGGCCTAGTTTAAAGTGTATTTTAAACTATTTGCTTTTGACTGTGAGCAGAATCTGAATCCTGTGATAGGGATAACTGGGCAAGCAACTGTGTCCTTTAACATGAGATACTACAGGCTGTTCATCGCTGGGTATTTTCTTCTTGCCCAGGTAGCTCGTGGCCAGGACATGGACTCACCCAGCGCCAGCAATGGAGGCAGGGCAGAGCTCTGATCCCTGGCAGAGATGCCTGGGGGCTCCGTTAAGGCAATCAGCCACGGGCTGTGGCAAAAGGTAAAAGGAACAGTCCACTCTTGAGCCAGGATATTAACTCTTTACTTCCCTCATGGAGGAAAAAACAAAACAAGTGTGCAAACTATATCCAAGCTGAAAATGGTGGTTGGTGCCTCTTGCATCTCCTTTTTGTGCCCAGGGAGGGGCAAGGTAGATACAACCCATGGGGAGAAAACAGGGGAGGAACCAGGTGAACAGAACCAGCTACAGAACAGATACCTGAGAACGTTTGGATCAATGCATAGTCAACTAACCTCACGAATATGCATCAGAGAACCGTGAGAAGGGTCCAAAAAGAGAGGAGGAGATGCCGTGGAGGCTACACCCAGTGGGAGATGGTTTAAACTGTGGCTCTGCTTTCAGCATATGTGTGGAAATCCACCCACTTTCTCGCACTCGGTTCACCAGGGGGCTGGCTCATCACAACAAGATACCATCACTTCCTATTCTTACACACAGCTTCAGTCTGAAGGCCACTAGTGCAGTGCAAGTCTTTCCTTTGCTTAAGCTGCAGCAAACAGCAGCTGGAGCAGACCTTCCATGTTTGGAACTTGATCAAATACTTTCTGGAAGTAGGATAACAGATTTTCAGTTTTGTCATTTTTGCCTTTGTTGTTTATTTCTTTGACCTTCAGATAGCTCAGTTTAAAGGTAACTAATAATTATTTGGGTGTTTTTAAAGCCTTGGATGTGCTGCTTTGGATAGAGACAACCCCTGTGAAGGAAGGGGCTGCCCCACCCCTGGGGTGCAGCAGACAAGGAGGACCATGACAATGGCCAGATGCTGAGCAGCAGAGCCCAGAGCAGCTCCGTGTGCATCCCTGCTGGGCTGGGCTGTGGCCCCACTGCCCCCACCCAGACCACAGTCATAGCCATGCTCTCTGCTTGTGTCGGCTGCAGCAGGACACTCTCCCACCATGGGCACCCAGCACTGCCCCCTGCTTCCATTCCATTTTATCCTTTCCATTTTATTTTAACTTTTATTTTATCTTGTCTTTCCTGGACTCATCAAGTCTGTATTTCTCCACTATGGGAATAGCCTCTTCCCAGTTAAACCAACCTTCCTGCAGGTTTCCTTCTAAGCACCAGTGCTGCCACTGTGCAACCTTCAGACTCACTAATTCCCAAGAAATCCTCCCATATAACCTTTTGTTTACTCCCCACATAGTCAAATCTCATGTTTTAGCTGCACTTTTGCTATTGCAAGAACATTTTCTATTCTTTTGTCCTTTTTTCCCCTTCACTTTACACACACATTGAGTCCCTCATTTGCCATGGCTTTTTTCAGCAGCTTCTCCCTCTGGACTAGTCTTTGTGTGTCTGAGACTTGGATTTTGATCCTGAGCAACTGGAATATATTTTCCCCTTGTTTAAAGACTCTTTGTAGGTAAAAACACTTTTGCAAATTGAAACAAGATTTAAATCAGCATTTTTTCTGTAGTAGATTTCTCCCTTTTGTGCACTGCTTTGATTTCCACAGTATTTCTTCTAAAGTTCAGCAGCAAAGACTTGAGAGAATAGTGAGTAGCTTATTGCTTCTGTGATAAACTCTTATTTTTTTTATAATTTAATAGCCCTGCCACTAAGTGGAAAACTTCTCTGTCAGTCTCTGTGCCTGTTAGATAGCCTGGGAAGCAGCAATAACGCTTACCCTGTCAGCTCTTAGGACAGCTCAGAATAAACAACTTTGCAATTAAAGTGTTTACATATTACAGTCTCCTCCCTCCTTCCTCATTTCAGGCAATTTCATCAATCAACTGTCTTCTCGTTGACTATTTTTCTGTAACTTTCTGGCAGGGCTCACTCAGGCTTGGGATGTTTCTCCTTGGTCTGGCTGAACATCATCCCTCCCCATCAGGGTCCTGGACCCCCTCCCAAGCCCAAGGCCTTAGCCTGGAGTTGGGGAGGTCGACTCATCCTTCTCTGCCCCTTCCAGTCATTTCTTGTCTTTGTTGATATGGTTTTGTTTCAGCCCAAGGCAAACCAAAATTGCAAGCTTGAAACACCCGTTTCAATGAGACATTTCCAGTTTTCAGGGTTCTTTGGCAGCAACTCTTTTGTAAACCTGTGCTGGGCTTTAAAGGGGTTGGTAGGTTTAGAGCATAAGTGAAGTGCATTTACCTTGAGATACAAAGCTAAACAGACAATAAACAGCTAAAATAGCAAAATAGAAAAACAAAAAAGTCTGTTTCTGAGCCAAGACCCCTTTTGATGCTGCATCCTCAAGTCTAGTAACTGCCTAAGGGTGTTTTCAGATAAAGACAAATCAGCCAGCTATTGAGGGGGACAGTGAAGCAAGCTGGGCTGTCAAAGGTGCAAAGAAAACCAAGAGCAAACACCATGCTTCCAGCTCTGATCAGATTTTGGGAGTTTCAATGCTGTTTTGTAATGGCTGTGTTCCTTCACATGGGAAACTACTCAGAGGGAAATGTTGTCAAATGGAAACTGCAGAGTGATGGGGGCAGAATCACTCCTGATGTGCTCTGGGCTGCACTTTGCTGTCAGAAAAAGTTCAATTTCCTTTATCTCAAAGGCTTGAAAAACTCTGAGGCAGGGAGGAGATTGAGGGAGACAAGCCTTAATTACATTCTTCTTTCTCGTATGATTAAATATGAACAAAAGAACCACTGCACTGCATATCCCCGGCACTGAGATCCTACTGCAAATGAAGAGACAGAGCCAAACTTTGCCAGCAATCTTTTCATTTCATCAATGAGTCTGTGTTCTGCACATCAAAGTCTGCTCAGGATGACAAGAGAAGTAAACTCTACAAAATCCAAAGAAGGGCATGACAGAGCTCAGCGAGACAGGGGGCTTGATTAATAATTCAAAATAATACTTCGAACACTAAATGGTCTTTCATGTTCCTCTGAGCTGTAATATAAATCTAGGCTGAATCTTTTCCAACAGGTTTGCGTTAGGTGTGACTCAGAAAAACCAGTCCCCTTTAAAGAGGTGTGAAGAGAGAGAGGAACAGTTTTTTTCTCTGAGTGTTGCCTACAGCTTCTTGCTGACTGCAGGTTGACCTCAAGGAACTGACATTGCTTACGTGCGTTTGAAAGGGAACCCCCACACAACTGCAGATAACATGGAACATCAGTGTGGGGACCGAGTGGCTTTGAGGTGACATTAGAACCTAAAATGTGTGGGTTTGGGGTGCACTCCTGGCTGTCATTTTGCACTTTCTCAGTGTGCTGAAACAAATAAAAGGGTCTTTCTCAAGGCAGATTGGTTTTAAGTATAAGTGAAACACAGCAGATGAATCCCCTCAACAGGAGGAAGCATGTGGTATCATGCTGGTCTTTGTGCCCCAAACTCCCTTTGCAGATGTTTCTGGAGAGCTCTGCCCAGCTGTGATGGGGAAGTGTGGAAAAAACACTGACACATCTGTTTGATATGGTGTCAAAATGCTGTCAGAATTTTGGGGACAATGCTGTCAGAATGAATTCTGACAGACCTGACTGAATATTGGTGGCAAAGGATGTTGATGGAGAAGATAAGAAATGTGTTTGATGCAGGAAAGGAGAAGAAAGACTGAGAAATAGAAACAGAGTGGTGGAAATGATGTCCCAGGAAAGTGGCAGAGTTTATTCTGGACAAGGGTGAAATAAGAAGTCAGAAAAAGAGCTGGTGTGGTTGAGCCACAGGAAACAGGAGGGACTGGATATATGATTCAGCTGGGAAAGAGTAAGGAAAGGTTGGATCTTTCTTAGATGTGAAAGGAAAATTTGACTCCTAAGGCTACTGATGCAATTGCCAAAGTCATTGAGAAAAAATCAACAAGAGGTCAGGGGAAGCTGCATCCTTTCAAGGCTAAATGATGCAAAACCGCACATTCGGAGAAACATTTCCCACGGTTCAGGAATCCTTTGTAAACACAATTAGCCATAGCTCTGATTGTGAGAAGAAAGACAGCTAATGTTGTGTGGAAAATGCACACAGGATGGCTCAGTGAGAATAAGGCTGTCAGAAATACAAGGATAGAGCAAGTAGTAGGGTGTAGCTGCAAGTACAGACAATATCTACTTAAAGCCAGCTATGTTAACACCATTGAGACACAGTTCTGCAGCATATGGTAATATTTCCAGAGGCAAACAGTAACACCAGACTCCCTGGAGCAGGCTCTGCTCTTCTGCAATAATTAGTGTAAAGCTTAAAAAAAAGTGAAGCACTGCTAACTCACAAAATCAGGACAATGGAGACTTGTGTTCCAGAGATGGTGTTTATCCAGGGGCTAATTACAGTAGGCAAGAGGCTTCTTGATACAGCAGTGTGAAGGGAGAAGAGATTCCTACAGCAATTGACAAATTACAAGGAATTTACCTGTCTTGTGGAAATTGGTCTGTCCTTTATCATCTTCCCGCTTCTCAAATTGCTCTCCAAGTGCCGTGGATAACTGATGTCCATAACTGATGTCCATAACTGGTGTCCATGCATTGAGCTTTGAACCCTCTCATCTTACTGGCAGTTACACAGAGGGCTCCATTGTAGTCCACAAAAGGTGTTTGGTACAGCTATCCAAAACCACTCTTGTGGCAAAGGATCTGGGGGCTCTTGAGATCATGTTACTGCTTTCCTGTGGGTTGGGGCTGCTCGCAGGAGTGCCTGCAGGCACACAAGAGGGAGGCTCTGTGCTCACAGCATTAACACAGGCATTTGCCTATGTAAAATGGTCTTTAATCCTCTGCCTATGTGGTGCTGGGTACTGGATGTGACACAGTGAAAAGCAGCACTGGACTACCCGAAAATCAATGTTCAAGCGCACCTCCTTTCACAGATGGATTGTGTAACAAGAGGCAATGACTTCTGATGTTGTGATATATTTGCACGTCCTGATCATATAAACCAAGGACAGTGGCCCCAGCGTTTGCTCCCTTCAGCAAAACCCCTCCCACTGACATTGGCTTTCCTGCCATCCATCTTATTTGATTACTTATTTGATTACTAGATGGTAAAGGGAAGCTCCTTTTGGCTGTAGCCTGGTCTCACTACCTGAAGGACCGCACACACGGGTCACCCTCTCCTGGCCCAGACCCTGCTGTGAGTGCAGGGTCCTACACGTGCCAAGCCATGAACCTCTGGGCTCCCATGCTACCGGAGGCCAGAGCTGTCCTGCTTTTCAGGGGGCAGCTGCTCTTAGTCGATTTGATCCACAGACATTGCCCGCCCAGTGTCACCGAGGCAACAAGATCCCCAGGGAAGTGGGATGTGTTGCCATAGCAACACGATGCTCTTGGCTTCTGCCTCCTTCCATTGACACCATGGAGGGAAAATCCGGGGCTGATGGAAGCACTGAGTCCTACTGGGGATGAGAAGTTGCCGTGGCCAAAGGATACTGGCAAAGACAGACATAAACACTTATTTGTAACCCTAATTATAAGCAGTTGCAATTAAAGGCTCCGGCTGCTGCTGCTGCAGCTTTGCCAGTGCCTGCATTAATGCACAGCTCTGAATGAAATCATTTATGTCACATTCCTTTATTACTCACGATCACATGTTTTTGCTTTATAGTTAAATCATGAATAATCTAAGTAGGATACATCTTAATGATGCTGTCATTCTTATTCTGGATGTATTAATTCAGCAGGTTCTTTCAACACAGACTCTCTGACAGATAACATAATGAGCATTTTTAAATAACAGAACACTGAAAGGAGAAAGATGGAAAATATGTGACTGTCCCTAGAAACTGATGACTGCTCCTTTTCCAGAAATGGTGGAAAATACTGATTCACTCTCCTCTGACCTTCACAGAGAAGTTCAAGGCTGTTCTAGCTCTTGTTCAGCACATTTCCTGCTGTTCCAAGGCAAAGATCTATTATTTTCACAGTGGTAACTTCCACCAACTGGCAAGGACAGGACCCTGCTATGTCAGGTATCACCAGTCCAAAAGAGAGCTTGTCTTTCCTTCTGAGATATTGAGGAAAGGCTGGAAAGGGATGAATCACAAAACACTGTCAAGAAATGAAGGAATCCATGAGCCCCCTGGATATACAGAGTCCATCACGGACGGAGGCTGTACCTGGTGTGCATCCTTGAACCAGTTGTCTTTTCCTGAAGCTGCAACACAAATATTAAGACAACATGTCTTGTTAAGCTTTCATAACATAATTTATTTGGAATAACTGCCTTTGAGAGCAGATAACAATGGAAATGATCCAAGTATGAATATACAGGGAGTTTTCAGAGTAGGGAAGGAGTTCACATCAGTCTAGAACCAAGCATGGTGTGGCTGTGACTCTGGCAGAGCCCCTGTGTGCACACCACAACAGAAGCACTTCAGGCTGGCTGAAGGAGCAGGAGGAAGTACTGCAAAGGAAGAGCTGCTCACAGAGCAAAGTGAACAGTAACATGATTAATTGCTCACTGCCGTTGTTCAAGATTTTGCAAAAGCAGAACAACAAATCCTTTCGGAAAAACTTGGGATTTCTACAGTATATATTTATAAGTATTAAAGTAAATCTCACCATTTTAAGAATAAAGACACTTCTTTATTAAGCATCTTTCAGTGATAAAATGGAGTGTAAAAAGAGATTTCTATAATTGAAAATACTCTTCTTTAATTAAATATAATTAGAATAATGCCTGACTACAAAGTACAATATTTCATAAGTTCTGTATTGCATATTCATTAGTTCACAATTGCTTGTGTGCTCTGACAAAAGAGATACAGATCGAAAATATTTTACAGGCATTTACAGAAAAAATTTAAAAGGGATAATATTTTTTCACTGCAAAGCACTGAAAAGGGTTCTTGGAGCCATTCAGAACATAGACATACATGCACGTCTCTGATATCACTGTTAGGATTTGGGAGATTGTTTGCAGGATGTATTTGCACCTTCAGTCTCACTACTGGCTGACCTGGTATGATCAATAAGAGCTCTTAATAACTACACAAGGAAAAAATCCTTAAAGATTTATAGATAAATCTCGCCAGCACGGCTGTGAGGAATCTAAAGATCTTCCTGTACGGACACTAGATGTCAATGGAGAGACACTTCAAAGCAACTGCAACAAAAGGCAGTGCTGCTGCATTCTCTAAAACCAGATTCTTCTTTTCCTCTTTTTCTAATGCAACTCTTCTGAGCCGATAGCCTTGGGAATTAAAGTCAAAAACCCCCTCAGGAGTAGCACTGTACACGGAACACCCATTCAATTAGTTTCCTATGCAGACATGATTTAAGTCATAGTTGAAGGCAGCAAGCATTTCTCAGCTCTACAAACCAATCATTTTTTTGCTGAGACTGAAAAAGAGAGATCTGGACATGGTGAGGCGGCCTTATAGTCCTCTACCTTGGATGATAAAACCACCTGTTTCCTTAAATGAAGACATCCAAGCTGCAGTCAAACATCAAATACTTTTATAAAACTTAAGAACCTAAACTGAATTGGAGAACCAGCCTAGAAGTGAGAATTTTCATGTCCCCATTATCCTCCCCTGAGATACAGAATCCTTTATCAATATTTTCATAATGTACACCAAAGCACAGGATGTGAAGAATGATGGTAAAATACAATAGGAACGGCTTACTGATTTTCTCTGAAAACTGGTTAACTGATCTTCATGCTGTGGCATGAGTTTAATTAAAACAAGTACTAACAGCTGTAATAAAGCCCATAAAAGGGTTTTCAGATGGAAACATAAAAATGTGGGGATTTGGTGGATAAAGCTCATTTCTACTGCTGCAATCGACATTTAATATTGCAATTTCAGCACTTGGAATTAGTTAACACACCATGCCGACCTGTAAAATGAGCCCTTCATTGTAGTATTGCCCCATGTTTGTGTACGGCCCTTCTGTGTCTGGGATGGATCTGTGAGCACCAAAGGGCAGGACACAAACACTGGGAACACTGAAATGTATCAGTGGCTTCTGGTGGACACCAAAAAACACGGCCAAAGAGCAAAGGTGCAGTGGTTCCTGTCGCAGCGAGAGATCAGGCGCTGCAAGAGGAGGGAGAGATTGAGGCTCAGTCTGGAAGGAGGCTCAAGGTGTCCCCCCAGGGGAGATAAGCAAGATGGGGTAATGGATAGATTGTGGATATAGGGTAAACCTCAGAGGTGAAAGGAAGGGCAATTGTTGTTTGACAAGCATCTAGTGAAGATACGTGACAAACGGGCAAATGACAAGTGTGAGAAATGGTTGATAACATTCAAAGGACAAAGGTGGCAACAGCAGATGTGAAAACAGGAGCTGTATCAACAGTGACAGAGCAATACAGGTCTGAGTAGCGGCAGGTTGGGACCCAGTACAGAAATGCTGATAACCTGAACTGCGTCAGGTGGAAACGTGAGAAGATGGGGAGGGGGCAAGTGTGTACATAGAGCAAAAGACAATTCCAGATTTGCAAGCAAAGGCTCAAGGAATAAATAAATTTCAGAGCTCTTTGTATGACAAATCCCTCAACATCAACAAACTTCTATTTGAACAGGTTCTGCTGGAAAACACAGACACCAATTGATAGTTTGGATTCAGATTAGTCTTTGAACAACTCACAGAGAGGTTAATTTTCTTTCTTCTCTTAAAATCAAACAATCTGAAAACCTTCTACCTTTATTTAGTAGCAATGGCTGTGTATTTTAAGGGTAACAAAGCCATCCTGCAGGATCAGAGCTACCCAGTGAGTGACTGGTTATCACAGGACATTCACAGAGGTTTGTTCCCACCAGCTCCCTCTGCCCAGAATTCATACCAGCCTCTGTGAAGAAGTTCTTAATATAATGTTTTCAGTGCTGGGGCCAGACAAGGAAGTACAACCAAAATGGGTACAGCTTCCACTTTGTATGCAAGAGAACCAAGTGCGTAGCTAAGTCCTTATTTAAATATCCCCTGTTTACACAGCAGGGCCGTTGCTTAGGGCTTCTCTGACGTGGGAACCATAAACTCTACATCTGCCACATAGCATTGCTCAGGGTAGTTTAAACAACGTGGTCATCCCACACGTCTTATGTCACAGATACTACTTTTATCTAGATTCAGACATGTGCCATTTTACGTCCTAAGTATGACATGACAGTCAGAGGTATTTCTTTTTACATCTACCTAACACCTAGGACAAATGATTTCCAAAATCAAGTATTTTAAAGTTGGCTTTTTCTACTGCCTGAAAAACTGTAATTGTTACCAACAGAACCAGTGCTTTCTGAGTTCAAAAACTAAACTATGCCTGAAAATCTGGACATTTATACAGATGTTTCTCCCAAATTGATACTTTGAAATTTATCAACAAATGCTTCAACGTATCTTTCCAAGAACTATCCAAAATATTTTTGATGGACTAAAGTTAGTGTCAAGGTAACAAATTTCAGCTGACAAAAGTATTTATACACATTTCTTTAAAAAAAAGATTGATTTTTTTTCTCCTGTCTTTGTACTAATGATAGACAGTCCCATATGATTTGCTGAAGCATACAGTACTCAAGCTACTCACTCTAAAGGCTCACAAAAATACACACTAAATCTTGCTTACTGTCACAAGCAAACCAACTGGTCACAGCACCAAAGTTTGTTTTCTGAGGTTTAGCACCTTCCTGAGAAGGAAACCAAAGAGAGGCAGGAGAAGCAGTTTCATCTTACATATGGTGTTCAAGGATCTCTGCATCCTGGTGGTTAAGCCCAGGATCACTTGTTTGTTACTATTATTTCTGGTAAAATGCAAACTCAGAAGGTTTGTGTACATTATGCACAAAGTTATATGTTTATGCACATTTACAGCAATAGGAGCAAACAGTGGGTAGAAAAACATTTGAATGTTAAACATATAAAACTTAAAACTCAGCATGTTTTTTACAATGAGGGTGGTCAGCCACAGGAGAAACAGAGCAAGGGAAGTGGTAATTTTTTCATTTCTTTATATCTTAAAATGAAGACTGGATACATTCAGTTTATAATGATATGGCAGCCAAAAAAATCAAAGGAAAAGTGTTAGAGAACAAAACAGAATAGTCTTCCTGCTGGGTAAAACCAGGGTGAGCCCACATTTTGGGATATGGAGACCAGAACTGCACACAGTGCTCAGGACAGGCACAGAGAAGTTGAGCAGTTACAGAAAGGAGAATTCAATGTGATTCTGGGGAAGCAGCTGCTTTTGGAGGAGAGACTGGTAGGACTGTAAGACCTTAATTTTGAGAGGGCTGAAGCAAGGTAAGAGGTTTACAAAAATCACAAAATAGCAAATAAAACACAGGCAGAAATATAATTTGCCAAATCCTTAAATACCAGGAGTAGGGGGCATTTGGTAAATCTGGGGAGAGTGCTCCAGATCTTAGAAAAAGAAGTACTGCTTTATCTAACAGGTATTTAACTTCTGGAACTTGTTGCTGTAAGAAACCTCACAGCTTTAGCACCAGGGGGAAGGGGAAAATGTGAAGCAGTGTTCACTAATACCTGTCATCAGAATATTTAGTGTTTTCTTGCATGATCCTTGTACGGAATGTGAAGGCAAGTGTAATTAATCCAAGATGTACATATGTTTATATAGTGTCTGAGCTCTGGCTGGTGCTGACAGGTTTATGAGAAGTGAATTATTACTTGTTATAAAAGGATTTATTTTACTTTCAAGGAGCCAGTCAGGAGGTTTAATCTGATTATTTTTCCCCAGTTCAGGACTACACTGACTATTTTGCTTTTTCTGCAGGCAACTTTGCTGCTTCTGCCTGAGCAGGACAAGCACTGAAGCTCCACAACACTTTCACTAATGACACATCAAAGTCACATGGATCTGGGTAGAACAGGCAGGGTAAAGGGAAGAGACCTCACCATTTGGGAGCACAGACACGTGGCATATATGGGAATAGCTTTCAGCCACCAAGAAATTAGGAGAACTATATACTGAAATATATATTTTTTTTGATAGGAATACTGTGGTGACCAGCTTCATCAGCTACATAAGTCTTATCTAATTCCATACTGGGTGCAGAACACACCATGAAGCCAGAGGGAAGAAACTGCATTGGTCATGCTGCCTGAATTAAAAATGTTATTATAAAGGGGATCAAATTAAGGCTGCAAGTGCATTTTCTAATTTATTTTCTACCATTCTTTTAATGTGAATGCTTATTATAGTAATAATTTTAAAAGTTATGCAAATTCAGGGAGAAAGAAAGCGTATGATGAGCTCTATGTATGCACAGCAGGCACTATAACAATTAACTTGATCGCCGATGAGCTTCTCGCATATTTGTGCCATCCATTCTGATGCTCACAAAAAAAAAAAAGCATACAAAGAAACAGGATAAACTGTGGCATAAATCAACTTGAAAATGTACTTCGTGTGACCTTGGATGCTTTTGATTTTGTCCGTTGACCTTCAGGAAGGGGATAAACAGAGCTCTGCTCTTTACTTTCCTCTGAAGCTGATTAGTTGTGTGTGGACATATAAATATCAGAAGGCCAACACAATGTAGCCATTCAGAGATTTAGCAATATTTACTGGTAACACATTTTTTAATATAAATAACCAGATTTATATTCACAGACACAAATGACATAAAATTATCAACAAACATTAAAAGCTAATACAAGAGCTGACTAATGCCAAAACCAGGCAGTTGTCAAGTGGCTGGCTGCTGTGCAAAACAGTAGGAAAGAAAAATAAGTGTATTCCCTTGGAATTAGACTTTCCCTTTCTTCTTTTGAACCTCCTTCCCAGTGCTTTTTACTGGTATTTTGTTTTACCATTTTTACAGCATTTTAAAACTTCCATTTTCACTCCTTTACCACCAGCAATATCTTCAGCACCCAACCAGCAAAGGAAAGATCTCATCAGAAATCTTAATTTTGTGGGGGGACTAACCATAGTTCTCTCATTGATCAGAACCTTTCTCTGTATCAGTTCTGTCAGTAGATGAAGTACATATATTGAGCAGTGAAATGTGCTTTTTTAATGTTTGAGACCATCAGAGACATAATAATGGCAGGAGTGGCAAATGAAAAGTCAGTACAATTATCTTTTGAAAAAGGTGATAGAGCAACAGTTGTTCCTGATGTAGAAAAGAATAGAAATGAAGAGAAACAGCTTCACACAAGATCTTTGGATAAACTGATGAGATGTGGCAAATCAACCTTCTGTGCTTTTTAAAAACATTTTTTCACTTTGTATGGATACACAATGTAATCTTAGTTCTCATGAAAGTATGGGCTCTGTTTTACAAAGAACACCTTTATGTGCCACGAGATTTGCAACTGGTCTCCCTAACTGAGAGCAGTCAGTGGTGCTCCGGGATCTGCTGCCGTGCCCTCTGTGCAGCAGTGATGAACAGGCTGCCTTTATCTGGGAGTGCAGTGAAAACCATCTGGATGAGAGAGGGGACTCTTTGGCACACGAGCAAACAAAACCAAAACGCACAATACACTGCCTCAGCTGGTTCTGGGCTTCTAAGTGGGATTTTATATTTTGAGTACGAATTGATTTCTGCTCTTTTATTGTTGAAACAAAAGAAGAATTAAATAAAAATATGTACACTGACAACACACAGCAGCGTCACTAAGCCAACATCCATATTCCCTTTGAATCATGTTTGCACAGGTCTATTTTCTCCCAAGACAAGCTTCCCAGCAACATCAAACCTTAAGGGCCAATGGCTCCACTCCATGCAACCCCTGGGCATCTGCCAAACCTGCCTTGTAGGCACAGATAAGAGGTTTTGTACAACAAACACAAGCTAAAATCTGAATAAAGCACATTTAACAGCATATGAATGGGTATCTCCAGAGCTCACACATATTAGCAATTATGAGGGTGACAGGGCACTGGCACAGGTTGTGCAGAGATGTGGATGTCCCATGCCTGGAAGTGTTCAAGACCAGATTGGATGGGGTTTGGAGCAAGCTGGTCTAGTGGAATGTGTTCCTGACCATGGCAGAGGGTTTGGAACCAGGTGACCTTTAGGGTTCCTTCCAACCCAAATCATTCTATGACTGTGTGTTTCATTTTCCTGAAACTCTTTATCTTTAATGCTTTATTACTATCAGATCAGTACTACTGCCACCTTTCAGACCATGTCATGGCTCTATTCAGAGTTTACCAAAAGGTGTGAAGACCTGCACGTTGCTTCTCTTGCATTGACTTAAGAACTGTCCTTTAATGAGACGTAATTCTGATAAGAACCAGGGGGTCATAGGTCCTAAATCTAACTCCAACCAAAAACTGGATGGAAATTTGATTGGATCTGACCCAGGTCAAAAAACCCTTGTTCTGCTGCTCCTGGGGAAACTTTGAAACACCCTTACATGCTCAGTGAGGAAAGGGAACCTCTGTCCTTGGCAAGGGTGAGACCACACCTTGAGTGCTGTGTATGGTTCTGGGCCCCTCAGTTCAGGAAGGACATTGAGGTGCTGGAGTGAGTCCAGAGAAGGGAACAGAGCTGAGGAAGGCTCGGATGAGGAGCAGTCAAGGGAGCTGAGGGTGTTTAGCCTGGAGAAAAGGAAGCTCGTGGGGGGATCTTACTGCTCTCTACACATACCTGAAAGGAGAGTGCAGCCAGGTGGGGATTGGCCTCTTCTCCCATGCAACCAACAAGAGGACAAGAGGACATGGCCTCAAGTTGTGTCAGGGAAGCTTTAGGTTGGACATTAGGTAAAATTCTTTCACAGAAAGGGTGATTAGATATTGGAACAGGCTGCCCAAGGAGGTGGTGGAGTCACCGTCCCTGGACATGTTTAAGGAAAGACTTAATGTGGCACTCAGTGTCATGGTCTGGACATGATGGTGTTTGGTCAGTGACTGGACTCAATGATCTCAGAGGCCTCTTCCAACCTAATTGTTCTGTGATTCTGACAAGAAATGAATGTACACGGTCACCGACGTGAAACTGGAGAAAAATAAAAATGCAGCAGCAACGGCCAGGGCCTGCCTGACCTCCATCCCTCCACACATCCCGCCGGCAGCTTTGGTCAAGAGGTTTCCCAACACCGCTCAAACCC
>VXAC01006715.1:1038773-1100696 GCA_013399225.1 Rhipidura dahli | reverse complement strand
GAGGCGAGGCGAGGTGGGGCGGGGCGGCCTCCCGGGTGTCCGGCACCATGAGCATCGAGATCCCGCCGGGCCTCACCGAGCTACTGCAGGGCTACACGGTGGAGGTGCTGCGGCACCGGCCGTCCGACCTGCTGGGCTTCGCCGCCGAGTACTTCGCTCGCCTGCGGGATGCCCGCGACCAGGAGGCGGGCGGTGGCCGCAGGGTGGTCAGCTTCGACGGGGAGCCCATGCAGACCGAGTCCAACGGCGACGAGGAGCCCGACCGCGGCGACGACGAGTCTGACTCCGACTTCGAGCGTAAGTGCCGGCGCTGCCGCTGAGGAGGCGCCGGGAGCGCGGGGTCCTGCCGGGGGGATGCAGCCCGGGGCCGCCGTCCGCCTCCCCGCCGTGCCCGGTACGGCTGCCGCGGCCGCCGCCGCTGGACAGAGCGGGCAGCAAGGAGGGGTTGAATGGGGGAGAGCCTCCGCCGGCTCCCGCAGCCCCGCGGTGCCGCTGCTCCCGCTCCCCGGGCTCCCCGCGGGTTGCCGGCCGTGCTCCGGGAGCCCCGGATCGCACCGACACTTCGGCCAGAGCTCCGTCCCGGGGGTGTCCGGCGCTGCCCACGGCGGCCGAAGTGCCCCGGGATCTGACCGGGTATCGCCGAGCAGCGAGCTGGCTGCCAGACATGTGATAGGGAAGATCATGTGTTATTGTGCAACCTCTTCTGTACTTATCTTTACATTTCTGTCTTTAAATCATTGTGGACGAGTGTGGTTGGGTTTTATTCGCTGAAACTAGGGTGGTTTATTGCTGCTGTTGTGTATTTAAAGTGGCTGTTATAAAGCATTGAAATAACTTTCGCTATTTAGCAAAATATTAAAATTCAAAGCCACCTGTATATTGCTGTTTATACTGCCAGTCTCGAAGATGGAAAAGATACTTAACCTGAGCTGGACAATGAAATGCCACTTGACATAGTGAAAATTTTATTCCGTCAAAATTGTGCTCTGTGTGTTGGGCTATGCAGAATTTTTGTAATTTGGGCTGTAATTGAGCCTCAGTGTGAGAAGTTATTTAAAATTCTTGTGCATGGTGGTACTTGGCACACCCAGAATTCTGGACCTAAAATCACTGAGTACTTTCTCATTATTAGAAAGTAGCTTAAAGGGGAGGGAAAAGTGAGAAAAGGCGTGCTTTCCCTGAACTTTCAGTGCCCTCGTTTGAAGGTCTTGTGCCCTTGACCTATAACGTAAAGGTTTCCGACTTTTATTGATAGAGGATCCTCTTTTAGACCAATTACTGGATGTCACCTTGTGGATGAAGTGTGCTCCTAACATCTGCTCCCTGGTTAACAGTTTTAGAGAAACGAGAAGAAATTAAGCTTATGGAACAAAGAATTGGTTTTTTTTTTTTAAGGAAGCATTGAGACAGCAGCTATTTTTGCAGCGCTTTTAGGCTGGTAACTTCACAAAGTAAAACACATCTTAAGCTCTTGAAAATGGACAACCTAAACTGGATATGGAATGTGAGAGAGGACAAGAGTGAAATGTCCAGTCAGAATGAATTGAAAACCGGTTCGCAATCAGGGTCTGGATTTGGATGTTGTTTCTCATGAGACGGAAGTTCTGTTTAGGGCCCGAAGAGGAAAAGATGAGAGGTGAAGGGTAAAGACGTGGACACTGGTGGTAACTGAATTGAAGTTAATGGAATGTTCAAGTATGAGCACAGATCTGTGGAAATTACGAGTGATTTTTTGCCCTGCAGCCAAGTCAGTGGTGTTTTCAAACATCTCTAAATACAAAGGAAGTTAGAGTTTCTTGCAGAATGTATTTTAAAATTAAACTCCAGGTTGGAAAAATTGCAGTAGATAGTTGGATGTAATTTTTAAAAAATGTGCAGTGTCTTTGTATTTAATATTTTCCTTAAAAAGAAAGCAACCCAAACCACAAAAAAAAAAACCAGCTAACAAAATGAAACAAAAACCCCACTCCATCAGAATGTCTAATGTCTTTGAGTGCAATTTTGCTGTTTTGTGATCAGTTTACCTAGATTTGGGCTTTGAACTACCGTTTTCAGGGAAGGAAGTGTAAAATTTTCTTTCTGAATGTTGTAACTGCAGCTGGAAGGATCCTCTGAAGATAAATGTTTTCAGATAAAAATGTAAAAATTTGATGGTGGCATACAGCTTTTCAAATGCAGCTTTACATGGTGAGGCTGTCCAAAGCAGAAGGGTGGTTCCTTTGTGTCATATTTCTGCTTATCATCTTTCTATCTTAGTCAGAGAGAAAATTAAATTAACAAGGCTGGGCACCGTCACTTGTTGTAGTAGAGCCCTTTGAGCAAGTGCCACTGTCAGTAATGCTGTTTTGCCTCCTCTCTGAAAACCTGTGCTGTTCCCTCCTTGCGGTTTCCCAGGAACAGTGCCACATCCACTGTAACAGCAGGTGAGGATCTCTCTGTAGGGTCGGAGAAATGGTTCTTTCTTACATTGTTTAGCAGTGTGGGTGACAGTTAGCCATGGCTATGTGTTAATTAGGTTTCTGTTTTAACTGTTATCTCTATCAATGAAAAAATGTTCAGTCAGAGGTTCTAATATCTGATGACTGTCATAGGTAGGACAATACTTGTGCCTTGTGGAAAACGAGATCCTGGGTGTCTCTATCTGCTTAGTATTTAAAGATGTGGAGATAGGGAAAACACACACACCAAGAGATGCAGATAATCTCATTGGACAGACCAGAGTCCTCTTTGTTAAGATTGCAGTTTTTCATCTTAGACAATTTAGGAAGCCATCAATGAATTTCTTTCCTAGGTTATGCCTTATTTTCTTTGAGTTGCTGTGACAGGTCAAATGGATGTTTTAAACATGTTTCCATGGCTATTTATAAATAACAAGATGAAATTGAGCAGTTGTTTTTGTAAATCATTACATTAAGGAAACTTAAAGCTAGTTTAAATAATTACCCTTATTGTATATGTTGAGAGTAGGAAAGATCTTCACAAATAATGTGCTTGTCTTCATGTGTCTGCTTCTGGCCTAGTATTAAATCTGTGTGTGTTGCGAGGCTGCACCTGCACACTCAGATTCAGAGAACGTTTTAGATAAGTTATATGGGGTTTTTTGTATGCTCTGAGTGCATATGGTAGAAGCAAGAATAAGTCAGAAGGAGATCTTGGCCTGTGGTGTAAAGCATGTGGCAAATGTCTTCGCGTAGTCATAGTGATGCCATAGTGGCACTCCATCCATGTGGTAAAAGTCACTGAAACTAGCTAGGTTGCAAAAAAAGACTTTTATTCTCTTCTGGTGCTTAGGAAATTATTTCCAGGTTTACGTTTCCTGTCTGACCACCCTGGAGTTTCATTCTTCATTTTAAGAACATCAGGATGTGGCTATTCAGCAGAGTGCATGTGTGGAAGTAAAATTGATGATAGTTGTGGGGGAACCTCCAGAAACATTTATCCACTGAGCTGTGGCAGAGAATTTAAGAGATACAAAGCTTTTCTCTGAGCCTTTATTTGATTGGTATAACTGCGAAATTGAGAAGTTGGGAAGGTTGGAAAAGGTGCAAAACAAGACCTTCAGAAATCAGGCTGAGAAAGTAACCAAGGACAGATAGGTATTCTTTAAGTGTGTCCTTGACCATGGCACTTATACTTTTAACAAGCAGGCTCTGAATGCATGTGTTAAGACTGTGAAATTAAAGCCACAGAAATGGTCTCTTCACTGTTCGAATGATGGCTTTGGGAAATCTGTTGAGGAGCACACCTGAAGGAAGGCAGAGGCTCTGCTTCCCTGTCCCTTGAGGCAGTTGCACAAAGGTGCAAAGTGCTGCACCATTAACTTGCTGCTTTGTCTTATTTTTTGTAACAATAAAACCACCTGTATGCGTTCTTGGAGGTAACTTAGAGTGGAACTAAAATATTTTTGGGATTATACTAACTTGAGCGACTCAGATGTTTCAACTAATTGCAAGTATTTTATTGCAAATAAAATTTTTCCTTCTCAGAATTTGCCTTGATATTGAAGGAAAGACTATATGTTTTTCAGCTGCTCCCTGAGCAAAAGAGAACCCTTCTTAGTATTTTGCTTTTGAAATAATCTGCTTCACTATGCTCTCCTGTTGTGAAGGAAAATGGTGCATATGAATCATGGACAGGTGAAAAGATTCTTTAGAGCTTCTCAATAAAAATTGGAGGATTTGCTAAATGTCATCTTTAAAACATCAGTAGAGTATCTGAGCAGAAGGGAGTATAGAAATGCTCTTTTACATCGTTAGATCTTGGATGTGATACAGAATAAGAATTCAGTGCATCTTTGAAATACTTAACTTTTTAATTGCTAATGGAAACACTTGGTATTAAACCTGTTTTAGATTGCTTGTCTTCTTAAGCATAATTTGCTTATGCTTTCTTATTCTGAACTGATGTCCTTTAGAATTCCTCAGGAATCACTGTGTTATATCAATCACAAAGCATTTATGCTCTGCCTGCATCAGTTCACAGATCAGGTATAACTTCTTGCTGTTTCCCTGAAATAATTCAATGAAATTTAGTGAATTATAGAAGTTGAATGATGTTAAGACTTCTGCAGAATAATGGTCCTTTTGAAAAATACTGTTTAAGTTTTCAGATGTAATTCAGGTTCATGGGATATTGCACATGTTGCTGTGAGATACCACCAGATTTTAAATTAAAGTACTTTGAACTTCTTACCAGTGCTTTCACCTACCTACTTCATCCTTAACTGTTAATTAACAAGAATAAAGCACAATAGCTCTCTCCTCAAATGTGCAATACAAATTTAGTCCAAAGAGCAGCTACTGTGTTTAAAATATAGGTAGCACAGTGAGCACTCTCATAATCTGATAATTACTAGTTCTGCATACCTCTTTTTTTTTTTTTTTTTTTTTTAATTTTTTTTAAAAAAAGGGTTTNNNTTTTTTTTTTTTTTAATAGTTGTTATAACAAAGGTGTTTTGTGCTCTACTTAAGTAGTCTCTAGGTTTTTAGGGAGGTGAGGGAAAGAGCTGTTGATCAGTGCTGGGTTAATGGTTGGACTCAATGATCTTAAAGGTCTTTTCCATCTTACACAATTCTATGATCTGACTGTATTAAACCTTTGAATTTGGTATACAAAGTAAGGAAACACGCATTCTTGCTTTAAGTTTTAAAAGGTATGTCCAAGCAAGCCCAGTGACCTGAAAGTATGGAAGAAGCTTTAGAATATTATTTATTCTTTGATCTCTATCAGTGACATGAAATCAAATATAAAGCAAAGTATTAGTGATGCATCTATGTTTTAAGAGGAATATGTTTGTGCATTTAATTTTCTAATTTTATTAATTCTGGCAGCATAGTATCTTGAATGAGTTTAACATAAAAAATACGAAGTGAAGGACTACTGTTGTGCAGCTGCTGTACTTGCACATGTCTTTACTTTTACAGAGGCAGTTCTTCATGGCTTAAATCTGAATGATTAAGTAGAGTAGCTACTGTTAGTACTAATGGAACTTCATTCCCTGTATTTATCCTGTTCTCACAGGGGAATTTTGAAAATAAACTAAGTATTAAGGAAGGCTGATTTTACTTCTCTTTAGTTGCTTAGTTGCTTGGACAGAACATGTAAATCCTTTTTTTTTTCCTGGAGGTCTTTTTGCTTCTGTATTTGTTTATCACAATAAAATAGCTTTTCAGCATTTGTTCCTAAGGTTGCAATTACTGTATTACATGATTAGACTAGGAATTTTTTGAACTAAGTAATGTAGTTCTAAGGAAGCCACCTATTGTAGCTCAATGGGGCTTGAAGGAATGTTTCATCAGTAATCGTCTGTACAAAGGAAAGTTAATCAGAATGTAGGTGTAATACGTCCTTACCTGAGATAGTAAAAGAACTACAAGTATGAAGTAAAGGGATAAAAGGTGCTGACTGGCTGAGGAGCAGAGAATTATAGATGGGTTGACTGAAATTCAGATATCCCCGGATATTGCTAAATGTATATTGGTTTACATCAGGAAGGATGAACTTCTGTGTTAATTATAAAAACTTAGTTTCTTGCAATTTTGATGTAGTATACTTAGAGTTATTTGTAATGTCTTGCCCTCAGCTCTGTTAATATTCCTGTAGCATCTATTAGATATTCCTTACAATCACTTGAGGAAGATACCCTCTTACTTCAGTTTGCAGTTAGTGGCTTGACATAATTCTTCTGCTTTAAGTGATCAGTATGTCCTAAAATGTGAGGAAGCATGCAGGGTTTTTTTTTGTTTGTTTAAAATTGCATTTAAATTCATGTTTGTAGTCTGTTGCATACCAGTAACTTTTCACATAACTCTTAGGCTTGTTATTTTCTGAAAAGAGCTTTAGATAGTTTCTATAGCTGTGCAGATAAATTCTTGACTGTTTCTGCTCTGTTGATATCCTGCTGTTATTCTGTGTACTAGTCTCTAAAAGAGAGTAACTAACTATGAAGGAGGTGGGTAACTAGCCATTATAAATAGTTGCTGAATTCTTAAAAGCATGTGTTTCCACGTTGAAGAAGTTTATTATAAGAAAAGTTGTATGAAACTTCTGAAATTATATTCTTCTAGCTGGTTCTAAAATTAAGCTAAAGGAAAGTATCATATATCAGTACTACATATTTTACTGAACATTAGCTTCTATTTAACTTTGCTATTTTTTGTTCATTTAATAAACTAATACTGGAATGCTAGGACAATTCTGTTAGTGTTTCCCTCGTGCTCATACTGAAGTTTTTTTCTACCCTCTTACCTAAAATAGAACAATGGAGATCTCGGGGAAGAGGAGGAGACAGCAGAGAACAAGCTCACTTCAAGCTATTCACCAGTCAGTCATTAAAAAGCATTAATGTCTGACCGAGCAGTTGTTCATTATTCAAATGAAGACTGGAAATGTAGCCAAGATGAGCTATGAATGTTTCCCACTGGCTTCAGTAATGTTTTCAGCTTCATGAATGATCATTCATATTTTCTTGTGAAAGAAGAGGGAGACAGTAATAAATATAATTCACTAACGTACTGGTTCCTCTTTTAGAGGGTTGTTATTCCTTCCTCTGTAATGGTCCTTTAGATTCCTTTAGTTATTCTTCTTTGTGTTCCATGCCTTTCTTTGCATCATTATTTCTTTGGTAAGTAATAATTGTTTGGTGGTTTTTGATATATCAAGATTCTTTGATTCATAGAGATTTATTTTTTTTTCCTGAGTTACTGTCAGTTCCACTGCAAATGGTGTGTACTCTTCTCCAATCTGCAGTTTTATTGTTTTTATACATCACTGTAATATGAAACAGACAAGGGGAATAATAAATCATAAAAACATTGGTTAGAAAAGCAACTCTGAGGGAATTTGGGAAACTTGAGTGTGGACAAAATGCTGACGTATAAAAGACTTGCACCAAGATAGTAATACTAATAAAGGCTGTGTGCTTATGAGATCCTTTAATGCAAAAGCATGTTTTTCTTTTAAAAATACGGATCTGAAAGAGGGGCCGTTGGATGGAAACTCCAGAAATCCATTGTGGAGAACAAGCAGCTGTTTTGTGGTCATTGGTGTTTTGCCTGTGAGAATTGTGGAGATGACTGCAGTGTTCTCTGCTGTCGTGGAAAGGGTACTTAGAAGAGAGAGGAGATGTAGAAGAAAGCACCCTGTCTTACAGTTTTCATACTGCTAGGAATTGGCCTCTGTTTCATAAATACACAATAAATTGTGTATAATAAAGGCCGGCATTGTATTAATAGCAGTTTTGCTGCTACTCCTTTCCATACAGGGGCATTTCTTTTCTGTGTAGAAATGGCAGATGATTGAGAGTGGCAGTTCTCTGTGCACAGACATGGAAATTCCCTTTAGGGGAGAAAGCATCTTTAGGAGCAGCCTCTCTTCAAGGCATGAGGTAGGGAATTGCAGGTATTCCTTCTGTAGCATTGCTTTTATTGTCATTTAAAACCAACAACAACCTTGGGGTTTATTTTGTAAGAAATGTTAAGGCACTCTCTGTTCTCTCATTTTATTTCCTGATGGCTTGCAGAACAGCTTTGCTTCTGTTCAGAAATGGTCTCTAGCCTGCAGGGGCTGGCATGATGTCAGCTTTTGGTGTGAGGTCATCTTACAGAAGTCTGGAACCCTGCATTCCTTTTTGGGTGTTAGTGAAATCCAGACCAAGATGGTCTGATCAGGGACCTTACCAGCAAAACTGGGCAAATTGTCACAAAATCTCACTCTAAACTGTTGTGTAAAGAAGGGTTAGGATTGCATATTGGAGAGGAAGTGCATGTTCTCCCACCAGTCACTGTTCTGTCCTTCTGGATCTGAGCAGTTTTGTTACAGAACATTGTAAAAACAAGTGTGGAGTTTGTGTGGGGAATGAAATGTGGGTTTTGGATGAGGGTTGAGAAACTGCTCTGTAGTTTTCCTCTGTATTTTTAAATCAACTGTAGTGCCAATTTCCTCATTCTTGGTGATTGCGTATTGACAAACTACTATAAAGCAGGATGTCACAATGGCTCTTCATTTCCATTTTGGTTCTTCCTCCCTTGGGACAGCATATTGTTTTCTGCTTCCTATTGAGAAAACTGTATTCCTTAGAAGAAATTAAAAAAAAAATCCCACAAATATTTTTGTGTTATTTTTCCTGGTGAGGCTCCAGTAAATACTTACTTCTGTGGCAACACTTGTGCTAATTATGATTGTTCAGGAAGAATTGCTTCCTCAAGGACATCTGTAGTGCAAGGAGCTGGTCAGTCTCTGGTTGTCAAGGGTATGGAGGGTACCCCTCTATGAAGGATGTCTCCTGTACAGCCCTGGAATGAAAATTCAAAAATTGAGTTACCTCTTTATTAAAAAAAAAAATATATTTTTTGACAGTAATTGTTCAGAAACTGTTTTTAAACATTTGATGTTATCAGTGTTTCTAATTAAAATTTAAAGTATATTAGACTCAAAGGTTTCTCAGGTTATTAAATATGAAAGATGGCTTATTAGAATAGGTTAACATTTAGTCTTCTGTCTTTCACACCTTTGGGGAAGGGCAGGGGAAAGATTCCATGTGTATTTTTGTTACAAAATGCTAAAAATTGATGCTATTCAGTGGTGATGTTCGGAGACCAACTTCTTTAGTGTGTAGAAGTTAAACATCACTGGGTACAAAATTTTTAATTCTAATCTTGAGATGCTGTAATTTTATGATAAAAAGCCATAAATACAACTTGTATTTTTTATGAGCATCTCTTACATCCCTTCTGAAGTAACTTTGTTACTGCTGGAAACATTTAATTATTAACTGCTTTACCAATTTTTTCATAGCACTGTGAAATAATGTAACTTTTTGTGATGTGTACTGTTTTTGCTAGTGGTTTTAGCTTTTCTTAGCTTTTACATGCAGACACTTAGCTTTTCATAGCTGGAAGATCTGCAGTGTGTACATTTGTTGTGAAGCACTGTGTGACTCGGGTATCCTAGAAATTCTGCTACTAAAATTCGGTTCATCTGGAAGCTGAACCATGCAGCACCTGCCACCTGCTGCAGCTCACTTTGGTCAAGGAAGTGTTTATTGTTACATCCAGATATTGTCAGAATGAATGTTACTTGTCCAAGCCTTTTGTCAAGACTTCGGACATCCATGAGCAGGTTTGGCATGGTGCTTAGGGACCTGGCTCAGAGGTGGATGTAGCAGTGTTAGGTTTGTTGGTTGGACTCAATCAATGATCTTAAAGGTCTTTTCCAACTAAATGACTCTATAAGAAGAGGATTTTCCCTGGTCTGGGTAGAACACACTGATATTTTTTACTATTATCCCTTCTTAGGATATAGAACATATGTCTGTCTTCACCCTTCCTCTTTCCCAAAAATTCTCTTCCTGTGAAAGTGCATAGGATGCAATCACTGGAAGTGTGTGTGGGGAGCTGTCTTGTCAAAATATGTTTTCACATGGAGAGGATTCTTTTTACAGCTATATGTTTTAAGTAACTGTTGAATGTTGATATAATGTTGTTAGAAGTGTAAATCTGAAGGAAGAAAAGCCATAAAACTCTTTATTTTGAGATGTGGTACAGAAATTGTTTTTGTTCATGAATTTGGCTGTGTACCACAACCTAGAGATTGACCAGATTAGAAGTTTAAACAGTTTTAAATTTTAAAACATCCGTATTTACAATCCAGTCAAATTTGTATATACTTTATTTACTAAAAGGATCTGTAAGCAGTGAAACAAGGTTCACTTGTGAATTATTGATGAATATATTGTACTGGCAGTGAAGTAGTACTTCATGTTGTATGCTCATAATATCACAGAATTGCTGTAGATGTTAACAATGCTTCTGTGGAATCCCTCATGCTCTTGTGTACATTCTCCCTGATCAGTATGTGTCACCCGTCAGTCCTCTGGCTGTTGCCCTCTTGCAGAGCTTGGGCTGTGCTGCCTGCTGGAGAGGTGTGGAAGGACTGTGTGCAATTCACATTTTGTTGTCACTAGAAAAGCACCAGACAAGAAAATGATCATGAATTGTAAAGTCAGTTGTGCTCACACAGAGGATCCTGCACTTTAGAGATGAGGGGAAGCAAGGCAGAAAACCTCGTGTCCAGTGCTGTGACTCTGAAGCTCCCACTACAGTATAAAATCCTGTAAATCCAGTATACCTCTTCTATCACTTCTGTAGATAAATCTATATATAGCAAGGACACAAACTGTGGGTTGGTGTGGGGATTTTGGTGTGTTGGTTTTTGTTTTGCCTTTTTCATTTTTTTTTTTAACTGGAAAGCAAATCAGTTTCAAGTATATGTAGAGCTTCTTGTGAGCAACTGACTGTTTTCTGGTTTGGGTTTTTAAAAAACATGGTCTGATATGTTATACAATTTTTTTCTGCAATTTTTTTAGCATGTCATATATGGGAACACTGGTTCTTTGAATAAATTTTTTAAAATTTCACAGATCAACAACAAGTTGTCAGTCTTTTTTATAAAACAGGACTTCAAACACTTAATAAAAAACCCCCAAAACTGTAAAACTCAGACTTCCAGAAGAATTGAGCCAACTTTTAAAATTGTTGATCTTTTGAGAAAGGGCATGTACAAACTGTTCAAGCAAGAATGAATCTTCAGAGGTGATTATGTGTGCAGGATAGAGTGCTAAATCCTAGAAAGCTGACGTAGCTGGTCAGCTGATAATAGATGCCTTTTTGTGACACTGGCTAAGCTGGCTGATACTCCTGCTGAGGTTTGTCCAGGATGTGGATGCTACTTTTATGTGGCATTATTAGAGTAAGAACTAGTTTGGTATATTGCAGTAGTGTCAACTCTGAACATTTTAAAAAATGCCTAAGAAGGTGCTCACTTTGCAGTTATGAGGAACGTGCCCATAGTAACAACCTGTAGAAGCCCAGGCTGTTTCTCAGCTTTGCTCTTCCTACCTTACTCCCCTTAAAAAAACCCAGTCAAATTAAACCCCGGCAGCCCAAAATCTGTGCAGTGGCCGTGTCAGAATTTGTAGTTACCCACCTGAAAAAAAGGTGCCTGAAACTAGATGCATCTATCTGCAGGTGGATTTTACTTCTCTTTATCTTCTGGCCATCAGAACTTAAACAGGAAGCAAAGCATGAATTTTAATGAGCTGTTGAGTATCTTTATGGAATTACAGAATGGTTGCATTTGGAAGGGGCCTCATCTTGCCTGACCCCTTTTGTGACGCTGGACTGCCTAGAGTAGTTGCCTAGGACCATGTCCAGATGGCTTTTAAGTATCTCAAGAGGATGGAGATTCTAGAACCTCTCTGGGCAATTTATGCCAGTGCATGGTCACCCTCACAGTAAAAAAGTGTTTCATTGTGTTCTGGGGGACCCTTTCTGTATTTGACTTTGTGGCAATTGGCTCTTGTCCTGGGTGCCACTGAGGAGAAACTCCCTCCATTGTCCTTCAGTGCCCTTCAGGTATTGATAAGAACTCCTCTGAGCCTTATCTTCTCTAGGCTGACAGTCCTAGTTCTTTCAGCCTGTCCTCACACAAGGGATGCTTCAAGTACCCATATCACCTGTATGGCCCTTTGCTGGACTCAGTATGTCTGTGAGTCTTCTGTACTGGGTAGCCTGGAACTTGACACATAACTCCTCCAGGTGTGGCCTTACTAGGGCTGAGTAGAAGGGAAGGACCACCTCCCTTGACATGGCAACGTTGCATCAAAAGCTGTCTGGAATACCCTCGAACCAGTGTGCCTTGCCTGGTTGGCAAGGCATTTAACTTATGCCTTGAGTTAAATGTGGATGTGTGAGATTAAGCTCTGAATCAGCTTGAAATGACACTTGATTGAAATTCCTTGTGCTCTTTTATTCAGATCAAATCAGATGACAGCACAACCTATTGCAGTTTTGTCTTACGTAAAAACACGCTATGTTTCATCATTCAAATCAGTAATGTCAGCAGGAGTTGGTAATGAAGTGTGAAGTGACCCGGGCAAAGAACTGTGGGGTTTTATGTGCTTCTTTTACCTGTAGGATGCTATTCTTAAATTCTACCTAGATACCTATAATTAAACAGTCCTGAACTCAGGTTGACCTGGCAGGTATAGCTGTGTAACATGCCTGCTGGGTGTATGAAACATCAGGCCCTCTCTGTGTTGCTGGTTATTTCTGCTGAGCTTCAAATCTCCCGTTCTATATTTTTCTTCTAAATTGCTCTTTTATAGAAGTAGTTCAGTTATAGTTGTTTCATACTGTCACATGAGATACACCTGACTGTGAGAATGACTCCGTTGTGTTTTGTCTGAGACCGAACTGCTATGAGGCAAAAGGAAAAGCTTCTTACTCTGCATCTCATCTGTGACTGCCCATGTTAATTTTTCCTTTCTGTTCTAGTCCAAACTTAAGCAGACCAGCTGCACATCACTGATGAAAAAGGCTAAGACCACCCTTTTTTTCCTTGGCATTGACACAGATTGGAAGTGCTGCTACAATCAGTGGTCAGTGATAGGTTTGTTGTGTGCTCAGGTTTGGGACGGAAACATAGCTCTGCCTTCTCAGTTCTTTTACTTTTTTGCCCTTCCATCAGAATGTGTTCTGAAATGATGGCAGATCTGCAAGTACAGGCTTGAAACTGAGGATATATGTATGCCCTGAACACAAACAATTGGATCTTCCCCTTCTGTGTAATTTCCCTTATCTGTGTTGGGAGCTGCTCTGAAGCTAAGAGGATCCAGTAATCCAATTAGTCTGTCAGAGGAGGGCACTGGATCATGATGATTCTCTGTTCTGATGTTGCCTCTACTTGCATAATTATTTTTGTGGGAGCATAACTGTGTACCTTAATGAGTTGTGGTCTTGAATTTTGGTTTGATTTGTGTTTGTTAAGATCCAGTGGCAAAAGTGGTGGAATATAAATTCCCCAAGAAAATGTGTATTTCATGAAAAGCAAGTGTTGCTGTTCTTGGAGTTCCTTTGTCATTCTTACATGCTGATTAGACTGAAATTTTTTGCAAGGTATCTAAGATCAGTTTGTCAGTATAACAACAGTTGCTTGCATTGGAGAGAACTTTGGTTTGTGTGTATATACATGCACACACACAGCGTTTTCTCTCTGTAGATTGCTGCTTACTGCCCCATTTGTCAGAAACTTACAGTAGAGTACAAGCAGAAAATAGGCAGATGACTGGGAAAATGTAATTTTGTGTTACCATGGTTTGGCAAGAATTTGAAGCAAATGATAATGCTGTTGACTCAGGGTTGTTTCTTTTTTTTTTATTCCAAGAAAAGGTAACAGTATTATTCGTTCTAGAATAATTAGTCTGACGTAAGAAAGTATCTTAATTCACTGAGCACACCTGTTAATTGAATTTTTATTCAGGTGCTCTCATGCCCTTAGCAATGCTTGAGTTTTAGATTTTTATAAATGCTTTGAGCTTTATTACACCATTTTGGTTGCACTGAAGTTCAGTTGTCATTGTCTCCTTTTGTGTACAAGTTAAATTTGCTTAAGTCTCTGTCGTAGTGAAAAATGTGAGTGTTCAGTTGTGTCAATTTGTTGTCTCTCTTTGAAAATTGCAGCTGAATATGAACCATATTTTGCTTATAAGTAGTTTAGGGTGCTAGTAAATTATATTAGTTATGGATATGATAGTCAATATTTGATTTCTCAAGATAGCTTTTATATCCTGATACCGCATTATTTAAAGACACTATCGCTCTCAGCAGGACTTTATACTGAGCCTGCCAAGCAGCTGCCAAGTGAAGATAGCCAACATTTACATTCAGTGTTGTGTGATGGTAGCTGTGACATGATTCCAATTAAAAGCTTGGTCTGTACACTGCAGATGTCTTCTGAATATTAATGCGCACTACAGACAGAGCAGATGGAATCTCTTTAAAATACAATGCAGTGAATGTAAAATTAAGGTTGTGTTTCTAGTGAAAACTAATAGGCAGTCAAAATTTTTCTTTTTTCTTTGTTTTTCATTGCTAACCCACAAGAATATCTGTGCATCATCATCATCTTTCTTTACATATAGGAGGAAATCAACTCTTCATTATGCATTCAAATAAAAACACAGCATTATGCTGTATTGAAGTTTTCTCAAATGCCAGATGTACCTAGAAAGATGTTAGGAACACATGCAACATTTGCTGTGACTTAAAATATGCCTTTGCCTAGAGGACAGATAATAGTTGAAATGTAGGATGTCTATAAGTTGTTTGAGGAGTTGCATATTGGAAAAGGCTTTGTAAAAGTATATATAGGTGTGTGTGTATTTACCTGGGATTAGGAGGTGTTCTGTGTGGTGTATTAGGAAAAGCCCATCCTGCACAGGATGGGTAGAACAAAACTGGGGAATGTAGAGGATGACAAGGACAGCGGTGGTGCACTGCATCCCCAAAGTTAACTGTTGGAAGAGAGCAGCAGTCCAGCTGGGTACTGTGTATTAGTTGCTGAAGTATTTATGCTTCCATGGTTGTTAGCAAGACATGGAATAAAACCTTAGTGGTAGGAATAGATCTAAGGCCTTAAAAACAGCCAGGGTAAGTGTGGTATCGAAAATGAAAGTAGAAGGGTTTCTGTGGGAGTGGGAATTGTAACTCTCCTCTTTGCAAATGCATTTGTCTTTTCCTCTGGGGCAGATTGGAGGTGTGTGAGGGGAGTGTACAGGGGGAAGAGGTTACAGAAAAGGCAGTGACAGGAGGTGTGAAATACCTGGAGCCAGTGCACTGCTTCACTTGTGCCATTACCATAGCTGTGACAGGCTTGTCTTCTACTCTTTTCGAACTTAATTTTACAACTTCTTGTACCTGAGGCTGTGTAAACACTAAAGCCAGTGCCAGTGATATCTTTTCTACTTCATCCCTATTACTTTATGAAGATTTCCCCCCAGATCTGCATTTGGATTATATTTCTCTATTGTAGTTATATTGCCTAGCTAATATTTCTCTCCAAATTACTGGCCAAGCTGTTATGAAAAAGCTCCTGGCTTCATTGATGGTATTTATTTGATACATGCCTGCTTTCAGAGAAGTTGAGTGTGTGCTCTTCCTGAGGATAATAATTTGGTAAGAGTGTTTTAAAAATCTAGACCACATTGGGACTGAGAATAGAGTTACCCATGAGGTTTGGGAAAGGACAGCACTGTCAAGGTGTGAAAGAGCTGTGTCTGGACCTTGCTGAAGCTGGTTTTGATGGTGATGTCCCAGATTGCAGATGTGGGAACCATCTCACTTAGGGAGGAGTTTAGGAATTGCCTGGTGAGTCTAGCCTCCTGGTGTGAGAGGCCTCCAGTGGGTTGTTGATCTTGTTAGTTTTTACAATGTTTAATGTAGTCAGATGTTCAGAATAATGGTGGGACTTTTAATTAGGCTTCTGAAAATAGGAAAACAAGTCCCCTTGACTGAATCCAGTGGCAAATCAGGATTGACTGAGACTGTTCTCTTTGGAGCAATGACTTAGGTACCTTGACTTATACCTAGCAGTGGCTCTGTGCTGTGATAGAATGCAAATTTAATAATAGTGAAATGTATTAAAAATTGTCTCAGGTTTATCGTGGGTTTTCTTGTTTAGTATTTTGTGGCTTGTTCACATCTTTTAGCTTACATAGATTGCATTCACCTGTAAACAGTTCATTATTTTGTAGAAAGAGATTTATGCAAGAGGCACAGTTAAAAATAATAAAAATAGTTTGATGTGCTACATATAGTTAAATGATGTTTTTTATGACTCATTTATGAATTAAATCCAGGATTTCCAAGTATATTTGGTGGAACTCAGCTTTCCAAATAACCAAAAGTCTTTGGGGTTTGATCTTTTAAAAGGTGTGAGGATGTGGAGTTAAGTCTCAGAAATCAAAACCAGAGTAAAAAACCAGCTGAAATACAAAAAGTGTTGCTCTAAAAGAACTGTGTTTGTCAGAATCGAATGTTTCTTTAAATGGCACTTCCAGAGTTTCTAATGAAAAGATTTCAGACAAAATTTTTTTTCATTATGTTTCCAAAATTGTGAGTACTCTGAGATATTAATCCTTCTGCCCCTTCATCTCTGATCTCTGGTGAATCAGGAGACTGGCAGATAAAGAGGTGAGGTTTTAAAGCAGGACTGGTAAGATAGGAAGAGTTAGTCAAGAGCCTTGGAAAAGGAGGAGGCTTTCTGTTCTCTGACACTGCATCTGGACATGGGGGTGAATTTCCCATGTTTCCTACTGATTGGGAAATGCCTTGTGGTTCCCTAGATAAGATGCCACCGTCTTTTTCTTTATGAAGCATTTATTTTAAGGAAACTTGCAATTATTTCTTCTTGAGGTGATATTTCTGTTTCTCTGTAGTCTCATTCTCATCTTTGACCCTTTCTGGCTTTTCCATTGTTAGACAATCCCTGTGAAGGTCACATTCAAATATGTTTAGGATCTTTTCTTTCTATCATCTACTTAATTTTGGGTTTGTAAGCTTAACTTTTCTGATATTACTGATATGGCTCCTTAGCTTTCCTCTCTCTGAATTGCCTTCCTCTCTAAGCCTGCTCCTAAAAGCCCAAGCAAATTTCCCTTTTTCACTTGCTTTGCTGTACCCTCCAGTGTCTTGCCTCTTCTGACAATGCTTTGAAGATTTGTCAGCTGCTTCTTAACTCTTCTGGTTCTTTACAGCATTCTTCTTTCTCTCTGCAGTGCATAGATTTGTCTTTCTAATGCTTGAAAACATTCCTAAGTCTTTCATTTCAGTCCCTGACAATCTCAGTTGTAATATCAGCGTATGGTGATATCTTTAATCACTGCAAAATGTGTCCTTTTAGCTGAGATTGTACCTTAGCATGGGAATTTTTTCTAATTTCATGTCTGTAAAGGAAATGCATGCCTTGTTGCTGTCTCTTTGATCTTCATAATATAGATTACACTCATAAAAAATCAACACCAAATAAAAAAGTGCTGTGTTTGGCTTGATCTGAGACATGTCAGCAAGAAATAGGAGAAAGCTGTGTGGGTCATGTCATTGCAATGTCAGATAATGTGAAGTGCTGCTTGACAGGTATTTGTTCTCATGTACTTAGGCTTCAGTCAGGCTGTATTAATTCCTGAATTCTGAGAGCAGGTTTATGGTCCTTTTTTTGTGAGAATTCGTATCTGCTGAGAAATGTAATGAAAATAGTACCATGCATGACTGTTCAGATTCAGTCGTGGAAAGAGAACATTGAAATAGTGATACATTGGAAAAAAGGATCTTTGATTTAAAAAGAAACAAAACTCTTAAGGCCTTAGTCGAGAAGTGCCATCGTAACCAGAGATTCACCCAGATTCCCTTCAGTTAGTCAAGCAATGATTTCTTTCTTGAATTTGTCAGCTGTTTTAAAGTCTGTCCATTCCAAAGTGCATATTCATTTTTCTACTGTATTTAAAAACCGAAAAAGAGCCAACTCGAAATAGCACAACAGCTTTAACTTCATAAACATCTTTCTTTCACTGACAGAAATGCTTTGCTTGTTGAGTCAACTTTTCCCTTCAGAAGTTACTACATTCTTTCTATCAGAGGGGTTCTAAAAAACTTGGAAAGCAAGGGTCAGAGACTCTTCTAAAATGAGGCTTTCAGACAGTGTTTCTTCATTTTGTGTCAGTAATTTTAAAATCCAAATTTTAAAAAAATCATTTAAATTGGAAACCGGGATGTGTTGCAACTTTGTTTTTCTGTTTTATTCTCTTGCTACTGATGACAGCTGTTTTTCAATACTGAGAAATAACAAGGTGTCTATATCTCTGTTATTTTTACTGCAGCAGAGAGGAAAACAATGTTTAATAGCAATGTAATTTTTGTTATTGTTTTCCAACTTAATGGATGTAAAAGTCTCTTACAGAAAAGCAAAGCCTGTTTGTATCCAATCGTGGATCATGGTCTCCATTTTTCTGCCTTTTTATTTTTTTAATGTTCTATGCTCCCTCTCTTTGTTCGTTGAAAACTCACTTCTTCCCTAGTGTTTCCTGACCTTTTGTCTTCCTCCAAATGTCTGGCATGCTTCAGCTGACACCATCAGGGTCTCTCCTGCCTGTCTCTAACCGGGTTCTGAGTTTCCATCCTCCTCCGGGGCGGGGGGAGCGGGCAGAGGAACAAAAGGAAAAATAAAAGGGTGTCTGTAAAACACTGATCTGTTTCTGTCTGTTTTGCTTTTCTGAGAGAAGCCATGAGGAGAACTCTTGGGTTCCAGAGCTGCCTCTGAAAAAATCTAAGTAGTTTGTAGCCCCACCCATGGTCCCCACCTTATAAAGCAGAGATGTGGAAGGGGTAAGTGAGAATTTGCCACTATCCAGCGAGGACATCCTGAAGGAAATCATGGATACACAACTATTATATTAGTAACAGTCACAGGGAACTCTGTTGTTTTACTTGTTGAAAAAAAAGGTTCAGATTGGTAATTATTAAAGTACAGTTGCATATCTGATGGTGAAAATTCTTCGTTCTGCTCTAGCATTACTTTTTAATTGCCAGGAATCTTAAAAAGCTGATACTTGAATCTATGAGTTTTCTTGGAGTTGTGACGGTTCCTATTTGTGTAAGTTCATTAACATCTTGGTGTGTAGAAAAACAGTTTGACAGCTGTAGTCTGGCACTTCCTTATCGTAACTTGATGTAACATTCCATAGAGACAGTCACGCCTCAGATTTATACTCCACTCTGCTTCTGGTATTTTGGCTTTAATGGTTTATAGTGTTAACTCATGTGTTGTTTGGATAAACTTAATTGACTTTTTAAATTAGAACAGTTTACATTCTGTTTCTCTTTTTGTCTCTCTTCACATAGGATGGTTCTGTGCTATGATTTGATGGGAAAGTACTCTGTAAATCATGGATTTGAACTACTTTGTTTTAATAAAGCTGGTATTTTGTGCCTATGCTCTTTGAGCACTGTACTAAGTTTATGCCACATACTATGAGCTTTGCTCCATCTTTCATCAGGTAACCTTCAAAAAGTTGTTGATTAGAGTTATGCAAAAGATCTGTATTAAGTATTTGTGTGCACAATAGCTTAACTTAGTATGCTGCTATAAATTGTATTCAGAATTACAGTCATGGAGATTTTTTTACCCTAATGGTAATTAGGAAATGTTCACGGAACCTAGTAAAAAGCAAAGTGCTTATGAAGAAAGAGAAGTAAGTTTCCAAGGTATCTTGTACAGAGCAGTAACACCTAATACTCTACTGTCTTGCCTGGAATGCCAGTCCTTTGTTTGTCCCTTAGTTTTTTTTCCTGAGACCCTGAATTGATCTTCTGAGTTTAATTTCTCTTTTTCTGTAAGAATTTAATGCTCTTAGGATGTGTAGGAAGTGGGTAGCAGTAGCTGGGAGAATGATGGTTGTGCTTCTGTTAGTTTCAGGCTTGTGAGTAGCGTAGAGAAACAGCTTTCCCTGTTACCCTAGTAGTGTACATCTAAAAAAGCCTGATGGTGTTTTTTTACCAGTCACCTTTCAAAGTCAGTGACAGAGAAGGGAGCCCACACACTGTAGGAAAAGCATGCTTTTAGGTCTGGTTGTAAAGAGTGGTTTTGCTGTCACTTGTTTGGTTTAAATACTGTAATTGTTGGTTTGGTTTGAAAACAGTAAAAAAAAGTAATATCTGTGTCCATTTTTCACCTATGGGGCTGTATTTTATACCTGCTTATAACCATAGTCAGAACTCTTGTAAGTTAAACATAGTGAGCCACAATCGAGTGTCAGATATTTCAAAGTAGATCTCAATGCCAAAGCAAGCAGAAGGATACTGGAGAAATTCCTATTTTGTCACTTATGGAAAGTTAAAAAAAAACAACCCAGCGTCTGATTTACATCCCTAATTTTTCAAGTGAGAAAACCGAATGAAATGGAGCCACTGGCAAGTGGCAGTATAGTTACAGTAGCCACCAGCTGTGTGGCACTACTGCTGTTTGATGTAAGGTACATTTCTGAATTTAAGTAATGGAATGTACAGTATTGATATATTTATGCAATTTATTAAAACATTTTTTATTAAATAAATGGAATGACATGCCTTTACTTTGAGGAAGAAAGTGTTTTCAGTCTGAAGCAGCCTGTTAAGCATTCCTATCTAGTGCTTACTTCAGTCTGTGCCTCATCACAGAATGGAGAACATGTACACGTTGAGCAGACATTCCTGATTTTTCTTGAACAGTGGAGTAGGATCATTGTCCTGAGTCAATTCTGGCAAAACTGTGGAATGCACAGCTTGATCTGCCTTTCCACTGCCAGAATCACTTGCCTTTGGCTGCCAGGGAGGAAATTGGGCCGTTTTGCTCTCTTCTGGTACAATGGTTTAATTTACCTCAGTTTTTGTTGTGTTTACCCAATTACTGTGTCTTGGTTCCCATGAGCCAAGTAAAAGCAGAAGCTGTGCCAAAGGTATGAGACATTTTGAACTTGAATATTGCTGCACCTGAGGTTTTGACATAATGGAGAGTTTACAATGCAATCATCTCACAGCAAAATCTTTTAATCTCATTATAGTTTCTGCAATTAGCGTATAATAACATTCATGTCATTACCGGAGACATGGCCTATTGTTCAAACTGAGCCCTGGCCCGCTGCTGGTGGCGGGGGGGGAGTTCTAACTGGAGATTAAAAAAAAGATAATTGTTTCCTGTTTCGAAGCAGCAGTTTAATCTTGTTTTTGTAGATCCCAGATCGCCAGGTCGTACCAGGTTGATGTGCTGGATTCGCTGGGTTCTTGTCACAGTGTAGGCAGAGTTGTACTCTGAGGGCTGTGCTGGTTGTAAAGGTTGTTACTGGTGTGTCCATCACTATTGCTTTAAATTAGGTGCCCTTTAGTGCTCAGTCCAGGAACTAGGCTGTGTTAACAGTAAACGTATTATTCCCTTACACCCCATCTAATTTTTTTGAATCTGTCCACAGACCAGTGTAGATGTGTGTGGGACCTTCAGAAGTTGTTTTTCTCAGCAGTCCTCAATGCCAGGCTTTTCCTTCATGTACTCCTAATGGCAAAACACAAGGATGCCATAGGAGTGGCTGTACTGACTGTGCAATACTGAAAATCGTCATAAGCAAAGAGAGCTTTTCATTGGTAAGCCAGAAGGAAAAAAATACAACTAATCTTCTCTACTAAGAAATGTCAGATTTTATCTCTTTAGCATAAAACCGGTCATCTGACAACACATAAAAGTGGATTTTATGTGTGTTAGAACTGTCACTGGTGGAAGGGATGCAAACTATCATTCTAATCTTAAAAGCTTTGTGGAGGCAGAATAATAGTACTCTTTTAACTGCCCTTAAAAGGGTATGTGTTTTTCTCATTTTTAACACTGGAAAACTTGATGTAGTTTTGATTACACTGAACCCTGCTATGGGGTGAAATAGTCAGGATTCTAAACAAAGCCATAGTTGTTGATTATTTTTTTCTGTGTTACGCAAAGTATGCCAGAGTGTTCTGTGGTATATTAACTCTGTTCAAAGACATGAAAATATTATTCTTAAATATGAGCAAGAAATGGGTGTAGAAGTCACATGGTGGAGAAAAAATTGTATGTGGAAGATAGAGCCTGAAATAATGTATTTACTCAAGAATGGTGTTGATTACAAGTATGCGAATCCATACATGAGACTAGTTAAACATTTACTTAAAACTATTATGACCTTGATCAGGTGCTTTTACAGCAAGCTTATCAAATTATGTTTTGAATTTAGTATTTTCTTTAGTAATAAATCCCTTTGTAGTGGAAACTGAACCTAGTGGTTTTGGTTCTCTCATTCTTCAAAACCTTAGAGAACTGGTAGGCATTTTACTGTGTCTCTGGACAAAAGTAGTGAGTTTTTCTGTTTCTTCAGGTCCAAATTGGCCAATTTTGAGTAGTTATTCAGTTAGAGATGAGAGTGAACATGCTGTTGCAGGGCAAATTAACTGTCCAGAACAGTTTTGTGTCACTGCTGGTGTCCACAGGCAGACCCATGAGGAAAAGTTAAGAGCGGAGCAAAATGTATGAACCATTTCAGATCCGGAAGTTGCTCAAGTTTGTTTAATAAACCTGAATGGATCTGTATTCCCAATGCCTGTTTCCCCTCAAGGTGAGGTAAACTTCTCACATCCATGGTGTCTTTTGGAAGTGAGATACATCCCGCCCTTATTTGCAGGAAGGGTTGCTGCTGCCATAAATTGCTTTAAGGTTTGAAGAGAAAGTTGCTTGAATTCTCAGATTTATTATTCAGTGGTTTTGAACCTCCTCAAGCTTGATGTATGAAACACTATGTGTCAGTGTTATTTTTATAAGGATTATGTCATGTTGTAGTAGTTAAGATCCAAAGTGTAAAATTCAGAATAATCTTGTTTTTAATCCTGAGCTTCTTTTGAGGCTGAGCATTGTCTCCCTGTTGATAGATTGGCTGAAAACTGTATGGAATTAGCCTAATAATTCCTTCCCCTACCAACCTCTTCTGATTTCCTTTACTCTTACAAAAAAATACACAACAATAATTTTGATCTTATTTTTCTTGTGTTATTCTCAGTTTTGTGTTTTCATAGAGATACAGGGTGGTTGTAAGTGCTCCTAAGAAGCTGAGTTCTGTCTTTGCTGAGAAATCATTGTTCTCTCTATTCTGGTGGTGCTGAGATACTCAAAAGTCTCTAACTTCTAACAAATGATAGGGTCATTAAGATTTGTGTGGCAGATGTTCAGTAAATTTGGCTTTGTCATGCATGTGCTTTGATGGAGTATAAAGGCTCCTCTAATTTTTAAATATTTAAAGAATGGCATAGAAAGGTTACAGGTTGTATCAGGAAAAATAGGATTACCTGTTGAAAGAAAGACAAGTTGGAAAGCATGAAGCAGTCGGAGTAAAATGATTTTGGTTGTAAGAGGTGAAGGAGAACAGCAGGGTACTTTGTGCTTTGATTTTGTTCTGGATGAAAGTTTACAGGTTGATTGATTTTTTTTTTGTTGTTGTTGTTGCTGAGACTGAAGCAGCTCCCTAAGACGATACCTTGGTTACCATGAAAGGGGGAAACGTGCTGTTTGCTGAAGGGTGGCTTAATGTCGAAATGGATGTGAATAGTGGAAGTCAGGCATTTCATCCCAATCTAAAGTTCAAGTACCTTGTACAGCTACAGCATGAACAAAGAAGCAATGGATCTTCCATCTCAGCCTTTTCCAATTGCAATGTGTGCCCTTGTATGAGACAACCTTGCTCAGAGATGGATGACTGGAGTTACTGTGGGAGCACTGCCTTGGCAGTTCCAAGCAGAGAATGGGTTGGCAATAAGTTCTTTGGCTTTTGGTCCATATTAAGTAGGTACAGCTGACCTAAAGTGCTGCAATGCCCTGCAATAATATTAAGTAAATGAGGCTGGTAACTGATGATAGGTTAGGATTGGATAATCTGTGTAGAGGTATATTTTTTCAGAATTAGGTAAAAAACCCCCCTCAACACAAAACTACTTACCATCCATCTTAGCATATAATGGCCTTCAGTAATATGAAATTTAATTTTGAATAAACACTTACTGGCTGGCAAGTAAATGGATGAAAGCTTTATACTGAAGCATTTTTAAAAGAGATTTGTATGGGGTTTGCCTACTAAGAGTATGTAATGATTACTCAATTCATTCATTTTACTTTGTAATAAAAAATACAAATGTGTAATTTTGATTTATTTTTCTTTTTTTCCAGCTCCAGTTGTTAACCGATACAACAGAAGAGTATCAGGTATGGTTTCTTTTTAAGAATGTAAAGTATCTGAAATAGTTTTGAAATGTGTATCTGACTAAAGGAATTACATAAAAATGACCTTACTCTTATTGCCTTATTTCTCATAATTTTTGCATTATTTTTATTTGAAATTATGAGAATTGTTTCTTAATTCACTGTAGACACCAATGGACAACACATTTAGAATAGTTAGAAAACAGAAATATGGGGGGGCGCTCCCTTTTTGTATTGTTTTAGTCCCTTGCTTGTGCAGATGATATTTATAGTTGTTGAATTAGTGGCTGTTCATTTGATCTAGAGACACAGATTATACTTTTTAATTTATTTATTTTCTATCTCAACCAATATGAAATGCTTTAATGAGAAACTCTTATTCCCAAAAAATTTCTTTGCAAGTTGATTTTAAAGACTATCACATGAACAAAATGTTATTTGTAGATGAGAAAGTATTGCATTGTTTTTTTCATTTGAGGTGCAGTATGAATTGCTTTGCATGTGGTACTTTTTTGTCTTCAAATATTTTACTAACATTTAGCTGGTCTAGAAAGTTGTGGTTCTGATTTGACAAATATCTTTATGAAAATGGCAATGTATTCAGTGTTTTCTCTCTAGTTTTGAGTTCAAGTCTACTCAGTTTGTAATTCGTGTAGATGATCTGACATTCTTGGATATGTTAGTATGGTGGGGCATTGTTGATTATATATGTAGTATATAAATAAATGTAAGATAAATACATGTTTATGTGCAAAGTGTCCTTATACTCATGCAGTTAATTTGCTTTTCTACTGGTTGCTTGGATATGATTAAAGGTACGATTGTGTATTTATGCCACTACAAATAACTGACTATAATGAGAATTTCATAACTCTTAAAAATTGACAATGCTGGTCATTTTGAGATATCATTACATGAGAACTTTAGGCAAGAAAAAATGTATCTTGAATGATGGAGTTTGATACTCTGATAGTGAATACTGAAAGTCATATATTGTAGAGTATCTTAATTTGGAGAGGCCCAAGACACTTCAATTTCTCTGCTAATTAAGCAAATCCATCTTGGAACCTGCTGATAGAGAAAAATCTTAGAAATGAGGAGTGAATGCATCTCAGATTTAAATGTAAATAAAGGCTGAGTTATTCCCAAAGTTAAAAAATTGAGCCTTAATCAGAAAGCATTTTTAATCTTTTTGACTTTGCAATAGTGAAATGCAGTGTTGGTGCTCACACAGTACTGAGCTGCTCTTAGTTAAAAAACAGGTTCTGTCATTTAAGGGGTCTAAAGGTTAATGTGAACAACTAAAAGGCAAATGTAAAATTGAATTGCTAACTTGTGCAATTAGATTAAGGAGGACTGTTTAGTTGCTTAATAATGCTCCTGCTTCAGGAAGAGCTAGAATAATTCAGGGTTTACAGTTCATGCTAGAATTATCATGGAGACAAACAATAATAGAATATGTGTACATTACTACTGTATGTTAAATACTTTCCACAAAAAAAAAAAAATTCCAGTTTGTCTGCATACACTGTATAGGTCATGATCAGTGTGGGATTTGTTAAAATACAAAGGCAATGCAAACAGTATCTGTATGTATACAGAGAGATGCAGTTTTCCTTCTCTGGGCAGGAAAAGTAGAGAAACTGCTGGTTTGGGGTGGGGTGGGGGGGTTGTTTGGTGGGGTGTTTTTTTTCACTCTGTACCTGCTGTGTCTGTCAAGACCTACATAGGAAGGATACTGGCTGGGCTTTGCTGGGTTACCAAGCTCAGCCCCCTGCCATCATCAGCAACCACATTTTACAGTCTCTTGCATAAAATGACTGACTGATTTCCTGGGTTTCGTGCTCTGAATTTGGCTTGACTTGTGTGTTAGATGCATTAGGTTTTAAGCAAGTTTTCATTCTGCAATTTTTGTAAGATAGCTTTTGTCTTTATAAACCAACAAATAACAGCAAACACCAAACCAATGTTGCCTTATAGATTACTCAGTGTAGTAGTTAAATATTTCTGGATTTAACTAATGAAGTAAAGCAGAACAAACCATGGAGAAGAAAAGCTGGCACATAATTATTTTTCGTAATTGCATTTAGTGTATTCTTTTCTGCTCTTCTCTTCAGAAGAGCTTTCTACTAGTCCATGTTGAACCTTGTCAGTCCAACCAGTATTTCTGTGTTTCCAGTGCAGTATGTGTTTGTAAGGGGAGTGAAGAGCAGAGCTCAGTTGCTTGCTGCTATCAACATTTACGTGCACAAAATTGCAGGTTTTCAGAGAATTTAAAAGCTAACATGGGATGTATTGAAGAAAAATTCAAGCAAGAATTTTCTCTTTAAGTATTTGGCTGCCTAGGAAATTATAGCATTGTCCTCATTTTTCACTAGGTCAAAAATAAAAGAAAAAATGTAATTTTAATTAAAGGAAAAGTTGATAAAGTGATTGTCTATATTATACATACAGTTTAGGACAGGCTAATAATTGTTCTGGTAAACCATTCAACTAGAGATATGTTCTTGGAGGCTAACAAGGGTTTATTATGCTCTCTTACACATAGCAGTTAGAGAATCTCTTTTAAGTTGCTTTATTAATTCATAATATTAAACTTGGAGTGTTTTCTACTGGTCTGTTGTGATTAGTTGCCTACAGATAACAGGATGATCGTGATTCCCTCGGTGCACTATTGCAAATTTAGAGATATAAATCCCTAGAATAAATCTGTTCTAATGATTACTAAATTTTCATTTAGGTGTTTATTTCTAGTTATGAAACATAGAAACTGTTTTGGCAAATACCACCAGTGTTGTAAATATTTGGCTGTCGTTCTTTAAGACTTACTCAAAATGGACTGTGCAGGAGGGTCATCCCTGGAAGAAGGGGACTTATCTAATCATGTTCATGTAATTATTTATAGAAGTGCAGAGTGGTAAAGCAGTGTTCTCATGAAGAGAAACAGCCTTTTCCATGGAATGCTTGGATGGAGAAGGAAAAATGAGAGCTCGATGTTCCCCTAGAAATTAATCTGGTGAACAGCTGGCTTGTGTGTGGCATGTTTGGCCATGTAACTTGTTGAGATCCATGGTGTGCACACAAACAGTTGGTCAGCTCTAATTTGTATCTGAGCTGGTAGCTGACTTCGTTAAAACAATCCTGTTTGTAAAATCATAAGCTATATCTGTTGTAGGAACTAAAATGGAAAAAAAAATGTCACTGATTTGGAAACCTCCTAGCTCTAGGGTGCCATAGGCTGTGGTGCAATTTTAGTGCTAATTTATCCAGTAGAAGCACTTGTCTTGCTGCAGCTCTGAGTTAGCAAAGTCTGAGCCTTCTGCCTGTGTAACCTGTGTTACATGGATTGCTGACTGACTCCCTTTGCCCAGGCTTGGATTGAATGGCCTGAAACCCTTATGGTTTCCTTCTTCCCGAGAGCTGGACTGGGTTGAAATTCATACTTGCTTCATTACATGCCTTGATCTTCCTCCAAGCATAGGGGCTCGTGACAAACTTAATTATGTTAGTCACTTAATTTTCTGCAATAAAAGGCTGCAGAATATGCCAGTATCTCTGCCCTTGGTTGTGGACTGACTACATAGTGCAGGGAAGGTGGCAGAAATCAGTGATACCTCCTTTCTTGATTATATCAAAACTCTTTTAAAACTAGAGGAAGAGGGCATTGATATTTGTCCCACTATAACAACTGGTACGTAACATTGAGGAGAATTTTGCTCCTGGAAGGATATGAATGAAAAGGTAATTGTGTTTTTGGAATGAAGTGTGTGACGCCCACTAGAGTCTCACTTGTGCATAGTTTTTCCTCTTTTAGTTTTAGCATATTTCAGAAAAGTTAAGTTATTTGAAAGATTTCTGTATTGCCATTTCTAGACACCTTTAATTCATTCCACAGAACACCCACTCTCCAGCAGACTTGCTGATTTCTTCTTGGGATAGGAAAATCTGACAAAATCACACCTGTACCATACATATGTCACAGAAGGTTTTAATCTGTTTTCTCCAACTACTTCTGTTTATCTGAGTGACCTGGTATAATATACCTATTTTGCATTTGCCTGTACTCCCTCATGAGCCTTTCTTTGGCCCCAGTGGGATGAAATTACAGTTTGTACATTCAACAGCTATAAGCAGAATAATTGACCTATATGATCTAGAGAAGCAATATATGATAGTTACTTCCCTAATACTAACATGACTGTCAGACTCTGTGTCTGTTTTCATGTTAATATAGAAAATAATCAGATGAACAAGACTTGCCTCAGTTGGTCCCTTTGGTGGGGCAGCTTTCAGCAGAGAATGAGTGGAGTGAGAAGGATCAAATCTGCTCCTGGAGCTGGGTGCTAAACCTTCCCCTAAGATGGGGTTGGTGAATAAAGGTTTCGTACGTAGAGGCTAATTTTGTTTAAATGTTACTGAATCCTGTTTTCCTGTGTATAACAAACATGAGCACTGTGTGTGGGACCCTGATGGTTGCCAACTGTCAGTGTCCCCAGCAGATGCTGGCTTCAGAATCAGTGCTTTTGATTTTTCTCTTGTCTGTAGCAATCTGATGTGACACTATGGTTTGGTGTTGTGGAGTTTTTTAGTAGTGATTTTTGTTGGGGTTTTTTTTTTTTTGTATTTGAGTAATTCTGTGTTTTGAATAATGTGTAAATCAATATTCCCTGTCAGTTTTTGGCTCTTTCTTTTCTCATCACATAAGCTTCCCTAAGAGGCCTTGACTGTTGGTTCTTCCAACTCACTGGTTCTTCTCTATTTTGACAATGGTGGGGATCCTTTACCTTGAGCTCTTCATTAGTCTGGCTCCTGCCAAAGATGAGCAATCATCTCATAATGTACATATGTTGCTAAAGTCTAATCTTCCTCTGTGCTTTCTAGTACGATATATTTTCTTTACACCCTGGCAAGTTGAGATGTCAGGATATGATAGTATTACACACAGTAAATTCCTTTTAGTAGCTTTTAGCCTTTTAAAATGACAGCTTTAACAAAAGTAATTTTCTAATAAAGCTTTTCTTTTAATTATTGCCACACTGCATGTTAGTATTTGGTAAAAAATACTGGTTTGGGACCCTGTTAAATTAGGACATCTAAACAGTAGCTATGAAGCAAGAGGCAACACTTCTCTTGGGAGGTTGTTTTGAGTATTTGCTCTTGCAGAATACTATCTACTACTTCAGTGATAAAAATCTCATCACTTGAAATCATCAAGGGAGGAAGACTGAGTGATGACTGACTTTCTCTGTGCTGTTCTCTGTGCTGTATATTTATCTGACTATCAGAGGTTGACTTGAAAATCATGATCTGGTTTCTTCTCTTGAAGCTATTTAATGAATTTCTGTATTGATTATTCACCATCTTACAAAACTGATGGCATAATAACTTCTGCTGAAAGATTTTCAGGCAGGTGATAAATGATAAGAGACTTCAGAGTTCAGAAATTCACATTTTTACAGAAGGCACAGTTTTTCTGTATCAACAACCTGAAGCTTCTATGATTTTTTGCTAGCCCTAATGATAGCAAAACTGATATCATAACTAGAGTGAAAATAATTCATTTAAAAAAATGTTGATATGAGCAAAAGCCAAGCATGTGGGATGACAGATGAAAGTGGTGATAAATTGTGTGGGTGCTCTCCTGTAAGAAAGTGTCTGAATCATTATTCGTTAAACAAAAAAAGCTTGTTTTCTCTGTTTGCAATATTAGGACTTATTTAAAAATTCCTGGCATGTGATTGACATTCAGTGAATAATTAAAACTTATTTTTGGAAATTAATAGTCATGACTTCACAGTTACTTGGATTTCACAGTGTTGTGAACAATTCTGCAGGATGTTTTTTATGACATAAAGAGAAATACAGCACTGTGAGCATCCTTACTTAAAATTTAAGTCAGTGCAATACCTCGTTAGAAGAAATCTGATCCAGTCTGCTTAATACACATAAGTGCTACAGTGGAGTAGAATTAATTAATCTTTCATATTTTTTTAAAATTTATTCTTTCTTAATAATAGGTCAAGGCTAGAGTGTCACATAAAAATTGGAAGTTGTTTGTCCAAAGTAAAATGTTTAAACTGAAACTAGCCCTTACTAATTGGGAGCATAAGTATAGCTATGCACATTTTTAAGCAAGTAAAGCATTATGGATCAGTTTTTCAAAAGTAATGCAGTAGCAAAAGGTGCAAGTGATTATCTTACATTAATTGTTTTACATTAAAAGTCTTTAAAAAGCCTACATAAATGCTGGTCCATGTCTTTGGATACAGACATACTTTTGAAAACATCAGCCTTTAACTTATTGTCTAAATAAAATTTAATTCTTCCTTTGATAGGTTGGAATTTAATTTTTCTCTTTTGTGTGACAGAGAATTGATTTTTTTTCTTCTGCTTTGAGCTCAGGATGGTTTTTAACATGGGAATAAAAGCCAAAATGAAAATATTCCAACATGGTTTGTTGCACAAGAGACAGAAAGCAATCACACCGTAGGAAATCTCAAAATGCCTGTCACAATGTAGGCTAAACAAGGCAGTTCTGTACTTGGTGCAAAACCTGGTGCTGTGGTGTATCTTTAGAGTGACCTCAGAGTCAGATGTGATTTGCATTTTTCTTCTGAATATATAAGGCTGCACTTCAATCCTATTTTAATATAAAGTTTTAGACGAAGTCACAGTTGTTGTTAGGCTCCTCTACTGGTTAATGCACTCATGCAAGTTTAGGTTGCTGTTCCTTCAGTTTAAATGTGAAATGGGTTGAACAGTCCATGGAGAACAGAAAAGTTTAAACAGACCTGATTTAAATATGAAAGAATGTAATTTCAGAAACTTTACTCAGTTGTTTTTAACACCAGAATGCCTTGCCGAGTCTGTGTGTACCCCAAAATAACAGAAAACTTCATAAGAACACAAAAAACCTTCCCTATAGGGAATATAATGGCAAAAACTCACTACAGGAAATATTAAAGCAATCTCAGGAGCTGCTGTGATAAAAGCTGCTGCTTTTATAGTGTTCTCATTGAAGACAGACTTGAATGAGGGTTTGTCTTTGGGACGTGGCTTTGTTTGTGGGTACTTGGCTGCCTAAAGGACTTACCTGATTTGGTGTTTTTCCCACATCTCCAAAATTTGGGAGAGGAAAGAGCATAATTTTCTTAAGCTCACTAATATTCTCTAATGGAAAACCACAAAATTGGTCCTAAGTAAAGCACACAAATTCCAACTGATGTCCTACCCAGCATTAGTCTTTTGCCAGACCTGTTCAACTGTTTATTTCCTGCAAAGACAACCCATTTATTCAGTGATACACTGAAGTCCAGAGCTAGCTCATCCTGGAAATGAATGAGTTGCATGAAGTGAAAGAGTTACACCTTTGCCATGGCTGGTGCTCATCAGGGCATTGGATTTGCTCAGCAGCCACACAGGAATGGGGCGGGCTGCCAGATTTTTCTTCAAGGGGTCAGACAGTAACTTCCCACATTTCCTGCTTTTCTGGTGTGCCAGGAAAGGAAGCAGTTGTTTCCAAGCTCAAGGACCTGGGGGCTTCCACATCATTCCTCTGCGCACAATCCTTTTGTGTCAAGCCACATTAATTTTTTATGCTTCCCTGTTGTTACAGGTAAATAGGTGTCAGCTGTTCTCTTCAGGATAATGTGGTTTTTAATATATTTGGACGTTCTCTAGAAAACTTTAAAAATCATATCTAGGTTGCTGAACCATTAATTTCGGAAGTGCCTTCTACCACTTAGACATCCTTTGGTTCTCTGTCATGATAGATGTCAGAAAGATGTGGATAATCTTCATTGCTAAATGAAATTTTCAGGCAAAAAGTGCTTCACTACACTTTTCTCAAGATGATGGAGGTTCTTGTAAAATATTATTTGCCTTATTGCAATTTTAGCCATTCATATGGCTGAATTGCAAGTGTAAAACCAAAAAATGCCTTGATCTGTAAACTGAAAGAAAATTTCTTATTTCTGTACTAGAAAAACACATTTCCTGTTTTATTCCTCCTCTAAATTCTGTCTTCTATCTATAGTTTGCAACTAAAAGCCTGTAAGCTGTGTGCCCTTTTTTGTAGGGGAAGCTATGTATTTGAGTTCATTTCTTGGAACTTGTGCTGTTCTGATGTAAACTGAATGTAAAGTGAACATTCTCTATGCTGTTTTTAACTGAGAGGAAGTATCACTGTTTCAGGCACATAGACGTTATTGGTGCTGAGTTTCTGGTTTTATCTACCTTGCTTACGTAACACATTTGGAAATGTGGTAAGATTTATGTGATGGGCTAAACCAGAAGATCATTAAAGCAGAAGGCTTACTTCTACAATTGTGAATCTCTGTGCTCTGAAATAGTAGTAGCATCATGTTTTCCAGGACACCTTTTTTATGGATGACTATCTCATCGGTAAGGCTCTCTTAGAAGGCTTGAACAAGGTCAGCAGTATGTTTATCCATTTCAGTCTTCTGATTTCTTAACTTGCAAGAATAAAGCTTGCTCCATTTGAATTTCCCAGGCTTCACCACATGGAATAATGGGTAACTCTAAAATACCCTGCTACCATTTTAGATTTCTACTTATACGTAGTAAATGGAATTGGAAACAGAAGTAGCAAATTGTAAATTACTGTTTTAAGATTAAAAGGGCAGTATTTTGCTTTTGGTCATTACTGTGTCAGAGCTGCTTACTGCAGTGATCAGCCACATGGAACACTTTCTTGTTCTTTTAGTCCTCTACCATGATGGAAGTATTTTTGTTGTTATAATTTTCATGCAGACTTACCTCTTACTGCAAGTCCCAGAGCACACCAGTGTCTGATGGGATGTTGGGCTCTCTTGTCGTGAATTGAGACATGGAAGCCCAAAGTGCAGGAGCCCCAGTTGTGGCTTAGTTAGCAGTTGATTCTGTGAAATCAGGCAGTATTGTCCCTTGGCTCCTCCAGCTGTACAGGAGAGACTTGCAGAGTGCTCTACTTTACCACCAGAGTGCTTTCATCATAGGTCCTCTGGAAATTGTAAATTTTCAAATTATCAAAAATTGTAGTCTAGGAATTATAGCATCATGAGTTTATCATTATTCCCCTGCAGCATGTGGCTTCAGTGAGGTGAGAGAGTATAACCCTTCAATGTGTGAGCATGCGGAGTGGAAGGATAAGATAAAACATTTGGCATAACTCATTATAACATTTATATGTAACTAATACATATATAACATGTTATATATATATTAATAATAATAGCATCATAATAACATTTATTACAATCATTATTATAGCTATAACATTTGGCATAATAAGGGCATTAAGTAAAAGTTCCACCTTGGTATAATTAAATAGGCAATTACAGGAAGCAAATGCAGTGATAAACAGCTGTTGGTTTAGTTGCAAAAAAAAAAAAAAAGGCAAAAGTCGTGTTCATTTGGTCATACCAAAGAGCTAGGAGAAATGCTTAGTAGAATTCTGTCTCTAGTCCTACACTGGCACAAGTTTTTTTGTTTTAATTGCTCCTGAGTAGGAGGAGGATTTAAATAAAGATATGCAGGATGAGGATTGTCTTCTGAAGTTTTGTTGCAGTTCAGTAAGACCCCCAACAAGTTGCCTCTTAGTTTGATAGGGAATGTCTTTTCCTAGCATATCCCTGGCAGCAGATTCCCAGGGTGCTGTGAAGCCTTTGGTCTGTGGGTTGTCCGGTGCTGTGTCCCTGAGTCAGTTAACCTGGGGGTGGTTTCCAGGTCAGATCCTGCAGGTTGCAGAAGGAGTTAAACAAAACAGAAGAAAAACCCAGCCCTGAACAAAGCCTACCTAGGAATAATAATTAAGTAGGAATGCATTATATCTTGTTAAAAGTGCTTTATGCTTGCCTTTAAAATCTAGTTGAAGCAGTATTGTCTGCTTCTAATGCTTTCATTGTAAGTGTGTAAAGATACGAATCTTAAAGAGACTGTGATTATTTACTTTCCGTTTATTATTCTAGTTCTTTCATCATGAAAGTTCTCGTTTGCCCCTAGGGAAATGTAATTTTAAATACTTTGCCAAATCTTTCTGTAGTAAGGGAAAAAAATTATTTTAATGGCTCTTCTGCTGTAAGGCATTGTCTCAATTGTTTTACTGTACATCTGATGATAAAGCCTTTTAAAGAAACACTTAAAACCAGATTTTCTATATGAATGTAATAAGAATATTTGAAAACTGCATTGTTCAGAATATATAAAACAAATGCACATATGGAAATAGTTGTCAACCAAATGTCATAATTTTAAAGGGCTTATTATGTTGCCTGTACTTAGGCATCTTAGGAGAAAAGGTGTCTGTTCATGTAAAGTTGGATTTCCTGTGAAGAAAAAAACTCCATTATCATAAAAGGTGGCATTTATAATTGATTGTGCAGTCTGTTCTGAACTTGCTACTGAAAAGTAGTATGAAGTAGGAGTGTGTGACAATGGTGTTACAGTTCTGTCACAAGCCATTGTCGCTGGAGCTGTAGCATTTCTCTTTTGATGGAAAGAGAACAAGCTGGAGAAGTCTGATTTAGATAATCATATTGGAAGGTATATAATCATGGTGAGGAAATGGTGATCAAAGATTCCTAAAGGCAAGGTTAGCAAGCACTGTGACACATCATGCACTTGTCTTGGCAAAAGTGTTTATAGAGCTATGAACTAGAGTGGAGTCTCTCCAAGCCCTACCTGGGACCTCAGTTTTGCTACTCTGTTAAAGTAATGGGCATAGATAGTGGCCACATCAGAGGTGGGCATTTTCAGGTTGACTCGAGGCTGTAAGCAATGCTTTGGGTAGAGCCAGTTGAGCACTTCAACAGTGCAGGATTTTAGGGCCTTACAGGCTCCATAGGTGGTCATAGGCTTCTTTGCCTGACAAAAGAAGCTGCCTGATCTCTGCAGCTTTTCAACCTGAGCAGGCTTTGGGACCACGTGTGGAGTGTGCCTGAACCTGTAATCCTGACTGGACAGAGCTAGTTTGGCACAGCCATACTGCGTCTGAGTGCCTTTGAAGTTAATCTGTAACACAGAAGAGCTCTGCCTGTGAAGAACTGACTTGATTTAGTTTCCTTTTAACTTTCTTTAAATGACATTTGAAGCTGTTTCAAGAACCGAAAATCCATTCTTTTCCTTTCCCACTGAAGTGAATTATTTCTACATATTTCTCCACTGAAAAAATCTTACACTTGATTTGACATATTTGGCCATGCAAGTGGTTGCATGTTTGAATATTCTACTTTGTTGTTTGACAAAGTTTGAGGGGGTGTTGTTTGCTCAAGTCCTGGTCATTGTAAATCATGTCTCAGTTATGCCTCTGTAAGAATTAAGAATGAAGTCTGAAGGGCGTACTGCATCTGCAGATTGCCACGTGGCACATAAAGTGAAAGACCAGTCTTTTAAGACCCAAGATCTGAATTTTGGGCTGATGCAACGATGTTGGTTTTAACAATAAAATTTACCATTGATTTCAGTCAGTTCTCATTAGTGGACTGAAGGCTGAACCAGCTGATTTTCCTGCATGTGTTAACTGTTCTTTGGGTTTCAGTGTTGCTTTTCTTTCCAACTGTCATAAATGTGAAAATGGTTCAGGTGGTGCAAATGGGTGCAGATTCTGTTTCCTACTTGCTGGATCGAGGTTTGAATCTGTCATCTGCTTTGACATGGTGAGATCTTTCACTTGAGGAACAAAGTGCAATTTTTAAACCAAAAAGTTCTGAGCTAACCAGCAATAGAAGTGAGAGGATACTGGAAGTTGTTTCCCAAGTGTGGAAAATCACGTTCAGCTGTGCCAGGAAAGACCTATGTGTAAGTGCTGTTTAAGCTTTCTAATTCATGTGACTGCATCTTTTTGAAGTGCTACTCAGCTGTCAGAGAGACTGACAAGCCACTGGAAGTGGTCACCTTTCCAGCTGGCATAGTGCTCCCAGAAGAGGCTATGCATCTGTCTATTGAGAGACAGACTTACAAAATGTTTGAAGCTTTGACAAACTCAAATGCAAAGAACACTGCCTTAAACATAGTTTAAGATTAGTCATCTGAATAAATAACTGGAAAAGCGGTTCTGCATGTACTGCTCTGGGTGGATTTTTATTAATGGGTCTGATAGGATCAATTGGAGGTGATGCATCCTCATAAGGAAGAGTGAATAGGATTTCACGCTGCAGTACCGAAGGTGGCATCCAAAATTGAAAAGAGAGAATGATAGGACATCTATTTGCTGCTTGTTCCAGTAGCAACAGAAATATTAATAATGCATTCACCTTACATAAAACATAGAACTTTAATTTCCTTCTTTTATGTGCGTCTGAAGGTCTTCAGGCCTCAGCCTCTTGGTTGTTATTTTAAAAAAACCAGTGATCTCTCAGGGACAGGGATGGTGTGCATTTCTTTTGGAGGCTGTATTTACTTGCCAGAGCTAAATGCTCAACTGTTATTTGCATATAGATTTGCATAGAGTGCAAGAACTTTGATCTTGACAAAACACATGTTTTGCAGAACATTATTATCTTGAGAGTGATTAAAATTTGCATAAAGAAAGGTGATGTTTGTACTGGCAAACTTGTCTTGCTGTTTCTCATACACTCCTCACCCCGTGCTTCCCCCTCACCCATCCACTGCTGATGTCATTGCTGCAGCTACAGGGATCTTGGTTGCTTTCAGATGCTGTCACCTGCATAACAAAGCAGTGATGGAGCTGTATCATTTCTGAGCCTTCAGAAAGGCTGTTAACATCTGTTAACAGATGTTCTTGAAAGCCAGAGAAGGTGCTGCATGAGAGAAAGCTAAACTTGCTGTAGAAACTGCAGAAGCTGAGAGAGACTAAATGTAGATGGTAGGATAAAAGCGTGAATTTCTTTTTATCTCAAGGCTTCATAAAATTGAAAACTGTTTTTTATGTTCCAAAGCTATTTGAACTATGTATGGGTGGATTTAGAAGGAAGCTTGGTCTGCATGGCGTGAGCTGATGGAGCTGTAGATGCGTCACGCTGGTGTGTAACTTTCACTGATGAATTCTTGCTCAGCACTTGCTTGCGGCAGAGTTGTGCTGAAAATCTCACCTAGGCAAGGTGTGATTTCAGAAGTCATTTCAAATTGTATGATAATAATGGTGAGCTTTAGGTTGCACATTAGGAAAACTTCTTCCCCAGGAGGGTGGTGGAGCAGGTTAGCAGAGAGATATGCAATCTTTGCCCTGGGAGGTCTCTAGGTCAGCCCCAAACTAGCATTCCAAATGGCTCCCCGTGGAGGGGTAGGTTGGACTGGGTGATCTTCAGAGAGAGATTCCTTCCAACTGCCATTTCAATGAGTCTGAAAAACAACACTTTTCAGGAGAATCTTGTGAGAACAAGCTTGCCTCAGAGTGTCTGTTTTGTCAGGACACTTAAATAGTTAATACGTGAATTCAGTCATATGTCAAATAATGGGTCAAGGACGTTTTCACTTTGTCAAGATGAAAGATCAAATGTTTTTTCATTAGGACTGGTTGTACTGTAATGCACAAGTGAATAACCTTCAGGAGTCCTGAAATTCCCTAGATTTCTGCCAGGGATTGGCAGAGTTTAGGGTAGTCATGGGGAACCTTTACAGCCAGAAGAATAGCAAAGCAGCACAGATTACATGAAACATTTTGAAGGTCAGACGGACACAAAGGTCATATGTTCAACAGTGCAGACTTCCCCAAGTGATTTACCAATTAAAAATAGTGGAAAGAAAAATTGGACATACATTGGACATAAAACATGGGGATGGGTTTGATGTAATGTTGCTTTTTCTTTAGTCATGTTTTAAAGTATTTGGAAAATACTGTTGGTTCTTATGAGTAGGCTGAAAAGCTTTCAGTTGGCTTTCCAGCGTATCACAATATTAATTAAGCTTGAGATCAGAAATAATAATTTTGTCTCTCCCTTTTTTAACCATACTGCAACAGATATGTTACATTAAGTGTGACAGCTCTGCCTGCAAGTAAATAGAGTCCTGTCAATCAGAGCTGTCCAAAATTGAAGTCAAAACGTCTGGCCTACTCTCCTCCATGGAAAAAGAAATCCCAGCAGGAGGCTGAAGAATGAAAAGTAAAATGGGAAGGCATTCTATGTGACAGCATGGGAAGAAGTGGTATTTTGCCACGTTTTTGTCGTATTTCTGTGGTGCCCATTCATGGGCATTACAGAAGTGATTTCCATATGTAAGGGAAGGGCACTAAGTCCTAGTCTGTATCCTTGGTGGGCTTTGGGAGCTGTTTTCACCCTTAGTGGGTAAGATAGAAAGAAAGAAATAGGGGAAACCTTCATGTACAAACCTTAACCAAAGCCATTTCATACTGCAGTTACAGACGATTGTGTTGCTTTGATTGATGCGTGTTTTAAGATATGGTTTTGCTCTAATGCTGTAGTTTTAGCTGTGGTAATAAGGCTTGTTTTCCCAAGGAAATCTTTTAGAGAATTTCTTGAATTACAAAGCATTTTTAGCAATAGCTTCCCTGAAGCTGAGATGGGAACAAAATCAAATTTTCAAGCTTAATATTAAAATTTGAATGATAGAATGATCTCGTGGTACAGTGATCTCTGAATTCACAGATATGTGTCTTGAATGTGCTTATGCACCAGTTACTTTCAGAGATGTATAGAAGTGCATTTAGAGTATGTAATATTGTGCTTAATAGAGAATTGGACTCCAGTTACTCATAAAATACACTGTTTGTACAAAATGAAGAGAGTTTATTATCTCCAGTTTCACCGTACTGTTTAAACCACTGAGCCTTTCTTCTTAGTAACTGTTCCTTATTAGAAAATTCAAAGCTTTCACAATAGACTTTGATCTTTACTGTAAAATGGAAGGAGGAGGAAAGCTTTCCCACTAAAATGCTAATAATGTTCTCTTTGTAAGTGCTTTTGTATTGCATATTAAGTGGATCAGCCTATCAGTCCATGTTCTGCAGCTTTGTAGGCATTCACCTTCCCATAAAACAGTCATCTTTGGACTCTGGCATGGACTATACTTTTTTTCAGCTGGGGAAGAATGCTGTTAATCCTTTGTGAAGTATCTGCCCTAAGTGTGGGTAGCTCTGTTAAACTAAGAGCATGTATGGACACCTCCCAGTGTGGTAGGTACACTGTCAGTACACTGTTTCTGTATTGTTAAATGGGTTTATTGTATGACCAGTACTTACTCTATAAATGCCTGATTCCTCATGTTTATATGATTGCATTTTTACATTGTGGTTTGATAAGTGGAATGCTTGTTGTATTTGAGTCTCCTCATTCTCTCCAGGAAAATAAAATAATTAAAATCCAATGTCCTAGTCTTTCGACTTGTATCTTTAGGTAGGGAGAAAAAAAATCCAAATAAAAAAGTCAAGACACACAAAGCCAAGCAAATCTTTCCTAGTAAATTATGCTCGAGTTTTGCATTTTTATAGTCCTGTAGAGTGTACGATGACAGGGTCAATAGGCATGTGTGCATTTTTGAATTGTTTACGAGTTGCTGAATTCTAGACTTTCTAGATATTTTTTTTTCTGCTTATTTTTGTTTATGATCAGTCCATTCAGCGGTTAGATGTCATTGCAGTGAGCTTCTGGGCATTCTGCCAAGTCTTCAGTATTGTCAGGATGCTGGATAAAGTACAAAGGAAAATTCTTGTCTGTGTTTCCTTGTTAAATTTTATAAGTAATGTATAACCTCAGAAGTGAGACCACCCTTATTAAAGTAAGAGCACAGCTAGATGAAAACAGGACTGACTCTCACTTTCCTTGACTGCGTGTACAGGTGGGTAGACTGTGCAGAGCACTTCATCATGCAAGAACTGTAAATATCCATGAATTAATAAGAAAATCTGAGCTAGAACTGTGGGCTTTTGGCAGCCAAAGTGTCTGTATTTAATATTGTAAAACTGTGTAATAGTCTAAGTGTTAAGATAACTGAAGATAGACCTTTTCTGAAAAATTAAAACTGAACAAAAAGGGTTTGAAATTTCAGCATCTCTATTCAGCATTATTGCCTTTCTTCCAGTTGATCTTGTAGGTATAATGACATGTTTGGCAGAGCCATGTCCCAATGCACTATAATATGTGGTTTCCCACAACTGTTCTCATCCTTTTTTAAAAAAATCACTCTGTGTAAATTTTAGAGATGGTTTTGTACCACCAATTGACATTAATTTGGTTAAAACATAGTAAGATAGAGAAACTTGTGGGGGATGGGACTGTATATTTTTTCATAGACTATACTATGGTGAAGTGGATTGTTAATTTCCCAGGTTGATTTCCGTGAAAACATTATTTCTCTGTATCAAAAAACCTTCCAAAATATAGATACTCACTTGAAAATCACAGTTGAGGTGGAGCAAGTGCCTCATCCTTCCTTGTGCTCCTTTTTTTTTCAATGCTTTGCTCTCTACATTGCTCTGCAAAGAGCAAAGCAGTGTAGCAGCTGTATTTTTCCCCTGCATTTTAGGGAAGATGCTTGTGCTTGTAGATGAATCTGAATGGAGATTGTTATGCTTTGATGCCAGCTGAAAGGATATCTGTGTCCATGCTTCAGAGTACTTGGTAGGCAAGATTATTTACTAAGTCACTGACTTTTTACATGTGAGTCTGAGAGCAGCCATGCTGTGTCTGCTCAGAGAACAGACAGGATTTGAGCCTCTGACACTATTAAGACAAAATCAAAAGTGATTTTGCTTTTTCTGTAGGAAAATAGAAGAAATGTATTTAAATTGATTTGTTTGCCGTTCTCATGTAATTACTTATTTTTACTTATTTCCTCTCTCTTTTTCTTCCAAGTTTGTGCTGAAGCTTTCAATCCAGATGAAGAGGAAGAAGATACAGAACAAAGGGTAAGAATGAGGAAATCACTTCATGCGTGGTTCTCTCTACAGATTGACAAGCAGATGTACATTGCCTTTTCTTGCCTTTACTTGTGCTTTTCATGGTGTGGTGACACTGGTAAAGTGACATTGCTTGGAAATTTTGAGCCACTTTGTCTCATGGACTTTTTTAGTCACTACAGCTTTAATACAATTTTACTTCAAAGGACTTGAGAGCTGTGCTTAAGTTGCGTATCTTTAAAATTTTGGCTGTTTTCCTTTCTTAATTCTCTTAAAGGCTTATTGAGGCCATTCCTAGAACATCGATGCTGTTGAGAAGAATTAGTTAAGCTTTACCACAGCTGTTTCTTCATGGGTGCTTAAAATTCCTCACATGCTTTTTACTGTCTTTCTTGTCAGAGTAGTTCTGCCTGGGTAGGAGAAATGCTTGGTTGAAATATTTTAAGTCTGTGGCCACCTGTTTTTTCTCTTATTCTTGAAAGCTGGGAATTTCTAGGAATTGCAAATCCAGATACTGTAATTATATGTCTTTACAGATGGGTTCGTGTGAGCAGATCTTGTAGCGTGGTTGGTGAGAATCAGTGTTTTCTTACTGGATTTCTGGCGTTCCTTTCCAGATTCCATCGCAAGGATGCTTACACTTCTTCAATGAAAATCTAAGTCTAATTTAATTTCTCTTAAAAAAGAAGAGATACTTCATAAATATACTTAATATATAATTTTTATGTGCTATAAAAAGAAAAAAAAGACCGTGAGTGTGTCTGGTTATCTAAATGTTTGTAAACTTGGACACATTTATTCCATCAGGAGTCTTAATTTTCTTGACTGATGGTTTAATATTCCGTTTTCTTTTAAAACAAGGATGTGAGACCTGCTTAACTTTGGAAAATAAATTTTTAGAAATGCCTACTGATACAACTGGTTTTTGGAATCCTTGTTATTCCAGAAATAAGAAATGTCAATGTGGTGCATGTCAGGTAATTAATTTTTTAATATATTGTACATATATGAACATTTTTATGATACAGTGAGTATTTCTTCCTTTAACCTGATGTTTATAAATGGAAGGAAGTAACAAAATATCTTGAACAACAAAGCTTTTATTTAAGTAATTTTGTTAGAAAAAACCACACTGCTACACTTCTTCAATAAGTTCTACTTACTGGATGGGCTGAGATTCATATGTGTGATACATGGTGTAAACTCCCTGTGTGCCAGCAGTGAGTGTACTGGACTAATATAGCCAGAGTTTAGGAAGAAAACTGTTCACTTCTTTCTCTGTTTTATATGCTCTCAAGTTTTGACTGTGGCTGTGACTGTGTTGGAAGGGAATGGAATGGAAAAGGCATTCTCTCTTGTGTTTTGTGACTGTTACTTTTCATATGTTAATTGTCAGCGTAATATTTTTCTTATATGTCTTTCTTTCTGTTTTGCATTGTTATGTTTATATATAAATACTGTTTATGCAAACAACAAAAAAGGACTGTGTATTTTGGACACTTTGTGTTCTGCTTTCTCATGCTGAAGTTTAGTTTGTAATCATATTTCTTTGTTGTCATGACTGTTCTGTTCTACTTTGTTTTAAAGGTAGTTCATCCAAAAACTGATGAACAGCGATGCAGACTGCAGGAAGCATGTAAAGATATCCTGCTCTTCAAAAACCTAGATCAGGTAATAGCATTTTAAGGAAATGTTAATTTTTTGTTATGTACATTTAACATGACCTCAAAGTCCAGACACAGTTTTTCAATACAAGAAGGTAGGATTCTGTTTAAATGATAAGGAATATTTTCAGTGTAGTGGTCCCTAGAGATACTGCAATGATAATTCCCAACTTCAGGAGCTCAGTAAATATTTCAAGTGTATCAGCAGCATGAAGACTGGCTTGCGTGTTCATGCAGTGTATTTTTGGAAACTCAGCTGTGATCTACATCTTCAACTTGGAACATCTGGTCATTGAAAATGCAGCAAAAGTATATTCTTAATGGGCTTGGGAATAGCAAAGATGGTAAAGCAGGTCAGCATCAAGGCAAGGCATTTATATGGTGTCATCTTGCTTGGCTTTCATAGCTTCCCTGGCTGAGCTGCCTGCAAAAATAGGGGAGTTTAGTCGTGGCTCGTCAGGGAAATCCAGCTGGAGCCTTCTGTGCAGACCAGCATTATCCCATTTTCTGTGTGGGCTCCGCATCCATAGTGTCCTGTCTCATCTGGGGCTGGAATTGTAGCTTCTCTAAGACACAGACTACCTAGGGAAATAAGTCTATGGAGAGCCTTGTTCAGTATTCTCCTGATCATGACTGATGCTCTTAGATGGTGACAGTACAGATAATTTACTGATAGATCATGGTGCAGTTTCTAGACATACATACAATGAAGTACATGTACTGTTGATACAAACTGATGTGCGTCCATTGCAGTGAAACTGTGTCAGATTAAACCAAACGTATATGTGTGCTTTGGCACTGAAATGCTATGTGAAAATTGAGCCATTTGGACATAAAGTTGAGATAATGGCTCTTCTGTGCTAGAAGTCTGGTTGTCTGCATTATTGAATTTACATTAATAAGCTGGAAAAGAGTGAGGTGCTAGTGGAAATCAACATGTAATATTAGTATTACTGGTATTTTTGTGCCGTAAAATGTACAAAAGCATAGTGCATGTTCCAGTTCACTATCCAGACCAAATGAAATGAGCTCACCCTTGTCCAGCAGTAATGCTAAGGTGTGTTTTCTGATAATTGGTTTTTCTCCTTCCCCTCCTGTTTGTTTTCTAGGAGCAGCTGTCTCAGGTCCTTGATGCCATGTTTGAGAGGAAGGTGAAACCTCAGGAACATGTGATTGACCAAGGTGATGATGGAGATAACTTCTATGTCGTTGAGCGGTAAGCAGCTGTGCCTGCCTTAAATGCCTAAAATGTAGGGGATGTTTCTTTTCAGCTTCTTAGAAATGGCAGCGAATGTTTACTACAGGGCAGTTTCTGAAGGAAAATTGTTTGTTCGGTTCAGTTTTTGTGCCCATCAGCATGAGCACAGCTTAAAACCAGCCATATTACATGTTGTCTCTAGACCAGGTCATATTTTTTTCTGAAGGAAGGAGGAGGAAAAGCAGCATAAGTAGCACTGTGGTAAGGGGAAGGGGTAGGAGATTATTTTCAGGAAGGAGAATATAGGAAATAAAAATCCATGGTAGTGGCTACCATGGAACAACATAGATTTTATCCAATTAGTTTTGATGACTGACTTCAGAGAGGATTGGGGTTGCTCTGCCTCTGTTGGTCGTGATTTGTATCTGCAGAGCTTAAGGTGCCATTTTGGAATTTCTTGCATCAAGCGGATTCACATCATAATTTTGGGCACCACTTACATGTACAACAGGCATATAATAGATACTCAAAATGTCCATGCACACATGTATATTTTATCCTTTTGAAAAACAATCTGACTAGTGTTACTTTGAGTAACCGTATCTAAAGAGTAATTAAGAACATGGATTTATTTCCTTCTGCAAAACTGTAATATTAAACAGATTATTACTGAGTGATTTATAAAAGTCTGTTGGAACATGATCTTAGCAAACTGCTTTTTTGGTGCGCTGCTATATTGCTTATCACTGAAATAATGGCACCATTAATATTGTATGAAATGCTTTCAGAGCAGTTCTTCAAGACAGGTTGTTGCCTTTTGAATTGTTACTTATGCTGTGTTTAAGGAATTTGCAGAAGAATTTCTAAGTTAGAAGCCGTTAGTTTGAAATGATTCTTGTTCATTTTAAGGACATTCCCCTTTCTGATTAGTGTAATTACAGAACATAAGGCTGCAGCAGATATATTCTAACCATATGCCCTTACCCCTGTCCTCTGCCATACCAACCCATTAGTCTAAACCAGTGCCCCCTTTCTGCACTGTTATCTTGTTAAACTGCACTCCCTCAATCCAATCCCATGTCTTTGGCTAGGCAGGCCAAGTTCCTTCTCTTGCCACAATCACCAGAGAGATCAGGCTTTTACAGGTAAGAGTTCTGTACTGCAGATCAGAACTTGTGGGAGCCAGAGCTGTGAGCTCTGCAAAGATGAGATCTGTGCAGAGCAGTGGTTCCTAATTTTGAGGAAACATACACTTGTTTTGGGAACCTCTCAAAAATATTAGATACTGCCAGCCTATCTTGATTTGTTTCTGTGCAAGGCTCTTATCCTGTTGGTTATTAAAAGCTCTCTGCTATGAGTTTTAACCTAAAAGGAAGAAGTGAAATGGAATCTTATCTTAGATATTCAGGTAAATGCTTTTATGGTCTCTGTTCTACCGATGTAATTCTATTCCACAACAGGTGTTTTCTGTCAAGAAATAGCTGTGTTGGTTTTCAGGCTCTTAGGTTTTTCTTTTGTTTTATTCCAGAATTAAAAGTATGTGGCAGAAAGGTTGTACAGTGGAGGAAATAAACCTTGGCATTGTCTAGTGACACCACAGCAGCCTTTGCTGTGAACTAACTCAGCTGCAACTCTTTTGTTGGCTATTTGGTTATTTGGAATAACTTCTGCAGTTAGGAATATTCAGTCCTTTCTCCCTTCCAGTCTTCCTCCACCTCCCACTCACTTATTTTTTCATGCAAAAGAACAGCAGAATACTGGACCTTAAGGAAAACCACAATATTTCCACTTGTTTACAAGTGCAAATTTGGAGGACTCTGGCTCTTTCATGAGTAGGCATGTCTTGTTACTCCCAAGTAAGCAATGCCTAAATATTCCTGAGTATTAGTTTCTTTCTGCCTAAAGGAACAGTGACTTTGTGTTCTGGCACAGGCCTTTTTTTCCTTCTGCTTGAAATGCTTCCTCACCAGATGGCTTGTGTCAGAGTGTCTTTCACCATACACAGAGGGGCAGCAGGCAGGCCAGGTGCAACCTGAGGATGCAGCAGGTGTTCAGTGGCCTCTACATGGAGGGGAGAGCTCAGAGGGATGTGTTGCATAGCTGAACATGGGATGCTCATCGCTGCTGAGGAGGCACCTGCTGGGTCTGTGCTGATTGACCAGTCATCACTCAGGAGGGGCAGCAGTGGCCTCTGCTGCCTCTTGGAACAGACTGATCCACGATCTTGCTGAGCTGGTTTCTTTCTTTTTTTTTTTTTTTTTGCTTGAGGGTTTTATATTTTTTCATGTCAGTACTTTTCACTTGAGTCCTTGGGCTTGTAATGATTACCATCTCAACAATTACACTTCGGTCTGTTTTTATTCTTCTTATCTTGCAGGGCTTTTTCTCATGGACTCTCTCACAGCTCAGCAACAGTTTTCTCAATAAAACTGAGCCAAGGTCACCCAGTGTTGCCTCACCAGTTAAGTCCTTGGGCCAAAGACAACTGAATGCTTGACAAGGTTACATGGCTATAGTTATTTGGAAATAAATAGCATTAATAAGTGACTTTCAGGCTGAAGGATGGGAAGAAGTTGTTGCTTTTGTTTAAGGTGCTCACATCTGGCTCTTCCAGATCGAAAAAACAGCTCTGAAGATTATTATCTCTGGTGCCTCTCGGAGAATCATTAAATAGATACCAGACATTACAAGAATTAGTGACACTTTCCATCAACACTGATCCTTTTCTAGTTTACTTTTAGTATGCTGCTGGTTTCTTACTCTCCTAGGTGTGAGTAAGCAGTAGAGTATAAGAGGTGTTTGGTAAGATCGTTATAGTCTCATGTGCCTTCCTTCCTCACCTTCCTCACCTAGTACCATTTCTGATCATTCTTTTTCTTCTTTTTTCTTACGTGCCTGGTGATGTTGTGGGATATAATACCATTTCTTTTGACAAAGATGTAAACTTGTCAGGAAAATTATACATGTGATCAGTTGCTTAAAGCCAGGAAGGTGTTTCCTACCTGCTTTTCTCCTGGGCATGAGATATTTTGTGAAGTGTCTTTAGGCCAGTGGGTAGTCCGTGAACAATCTCTGTTGCCATAGCTAAGAATTAACCAAACCTACTCCAATCATATTTTTAAATTATTCTTTAAAGCCCCCAAGCATGACAGTCCTGAAGGTGTTACAGACACTTGCTTGACTTTCAAAGGGCTACCTTTCTGTGCACAGCTTTTTTTTTTCAATAGGCAGTTCCTGTGGTGCAGTTTGATGCAGGTTTGTGTCTTGACCTCTGATTTGCTGTACTTTGCTGTACTTGCACTTCATTAGAATAATCTTTTGATTCTTTGTAAATTCTGGAATACTGTTCTCTTAACTTCATTATAATGTAGGAAGTGTGACTCGTGGAGAACAGGGAAAGGGAGACCTTTCAAATGTTAACAGGTTACAGCTGGGTGTGAGCAAAGTGCAAGATTTCTGGTGGCTGGACATTTCCTCTTCATCTGTTCAGAGATCTTGGCTAGATATCAGTGGGTTTAGAGCATCTTGGGGTTATGATATACACATACCCTGAAGCTGGACTTGAGACAAACCCATAGCAGTTGGATTGAGTGTGTCCCAAAGGTCCTGCAGCAATGCTGTCACTGAGAAAATGGGTAGAGATGGATCTGAGTCACTCTAAAGAGGTCTCACTGGGCAACACACATGCTGTGAAATGTCACTTGTAAAGATGATGAAACTACTTCTCACCCTGGCCAGAACAGCAACATCAAAATATTGTGCAGAGGAAACCAAGTAGATCCTGCCCATATCTATCTGGAGTGCTTTATTAAGAGACAATTATGGTGAAAATAGTGTAGATGGAAGCAGGCGAGAATCAGGCAGTTGGAAAGCTCAGAAAGTTTAATCTCACACAGCAATAAAAGGTTTATTTGTATAACAGCAAAAAGCTGTTTCCAAGATTTGTACTGGAATGTCGTCTAATAAAAAGTGTTTATTCTGTTGTTTTCCAGAGGAGTGTATGATATTGTTGTAGCAAAAGACAACCAGTCTCGCTGTGTGGGCCACTACGATAATCACGGCAGTTTTGGGGAACTGGCATTGATGTACAACACTCCTAGAGCTGCTACCATTATTGCCACAACAGAAGGAGCCCTTTGGGGACTGGTAAGGAAAGGAAGTTGCTCTTCTATGCCTAATATTTTAAGCAGTAACTCACCGTGTCCAGAGCTTCTCTTTGTATGGCTCCTCTGCGCATAGGTATTTTATCAGGATCTGCTATCTCATCTCCTGGCATGAGAGATCCATTGTGCAAATCTTTTTGGCTGACTTGCTGGAACAACTTGTCTTTAAAAAGTGTATCACTAGTTCTATCTGTCCCTTTATAGTAATTGTGGCTTTTGTTAGGGGGGAAAAAGCCTCCCGGTTTTGTTTTCATCCTACAGAGGACAGTAGAGGCATTGATGCACTTTTTTTTGGGAGGGGGAAACAATATCTAAATGATGTCCTTTATTTTCAAGTCACCTTCCTACTGTTTTGTCTCTTAATGGAATGGGAAGGTGTTACATACCTTCTTGAGGTTGTTAGTAATTTGAAGAGGTCAGAAAACTGCCCAGAGCTTTGTTTTCCTTCATAATATACTATCGTGATGTTTCTGGTCCCTTTCTGTTACCTTGGAAGAGGCTCTTGGGTCAGCATGACCTATGAGGTACCAAGCTAAATGATGGTGTTGCTTTGTCTCTAGCCCAGCAGTGCTGAATGTGAAGCTGTAGCCGTTAGTTTCCTTTTTTAGTTCTTTTCCCTGCACTATTTGGATGGGGTTATTTTCCCAGTGCTCTCTTACTCATCTGTGAGGGTTGGCATAATAAGTGGATTGTGCGATCAACGGAGCCTTTGAAGCCACAAGTGTTGTGTGCTGTCTGTGTGCCCCGGGCTCCTCGGCAGCTATCGCTGGGGGTTGGCTGTGTGTTGTGACCTTGATTGCAGGACTGATAAGCTGCTACACACGGCTGTTTATGCAATCTCAGCGCTTGCTGGGAGATCTTCCATTTTATTTGTGAGGTGAAAGAAAAGAGATTGGTAAATCAACCAGGGAGTAATGTCAGAATGTCGTTTCTGGAAGAAGACAGAACAAAGCAGCTAGCTACAAACTGAACTCATTCATAAAAGGAAGAAAATGAGAAGATGATTCTTTGTTCCATTTTGCCTTTGAAAAGAACTGCACAAATTGGGTTAATTTTGGATTTAGTTTTTCTGTGATTATGTTCAATTAATTAGCAATGTGTGGATGAATAGGGACCTCTTGGTAGTCATCTGTCCTGTGAACATTTTATTAACTAAGGCTGCATTTTCCTCTCAAACTTTAGTTATTTTATCCAGTTATTCTGTTTGTTGCTATGTTTTATTGTACTATTTTATCCCCAATGTAATTTAAGCATATTTTTATTAGTCTGCAGAAGTCATTGCTAAAGCTCTTTGGTTAAGTGCCATTTGGGAAGTGTGGGTTACTCCTACTGCATTGCAGGCTTAGGCCAACAGAAATCTGGAAGGCTCAGGCACAAAGCAGTTACCACAGTGGGTCCCTTCTGGAGGAGGGAAATGTCCTCAGCCTTTGCTGTTGTATGTGTCTGGGGGAAACATCACTATCACACATGCTGACTGCACATGCTGGCTTTTCTTAATTCAAATACTGCTGCTTCTCCTCCCTCAGTGATACTCTCAAGCAGGTGAATTCTGATTTTTTATGCTTTTGCAATCCCCCCACTGTTTCTGCATCTTTCTGCTTCTCCAAACACAAACATTTGAAGAGACTTTTACCACTGAAGAATTCCTTTAAAAACAGAAAAATCTTTTATGCTTTTTCATCTCTTGTTCTCCTTTGGATAATAGTAACACCACCCTGCCTTTCATCTTCCTCATCCTTCAACTTTAATGTTCCGCTGGTACCACCTCTTGTTACAAGTATTTGCAGCCTGCATTCCTTAAAAATGTCCGCTTACTTGAAAATACCTCTTCATTTCAAAATGCTGCTGCTTAGGTACCAGCTGATGGTTTTGGGAACATCTCAGGATGTTTCTGCTAACTGTAGCTTCTTTTTTTTTTTTTTTGGCACCAGTTTCCTAACCAAATTTCTTCCCCTTTCCTCTGACTTTTCGATTTTTACACTTGCGGCCTGTAGTTAACCTACTACACGGCCCCGCGTGTGCAAGGCAAACCGCAGCTCTGGCTCGGTTCGCGGTTCTACGCGGATCCAACCGGGGCAGACGCTATGAGCAGCACGAGGTGGGCAGGTGCCGTTCCCTGCGGGCTGTCCGTGCGGCTCGGTTGCGGCGCTCCCGAGCCTTCGGGCCCGCAGCGCCGCCCTGTGGCCGCGCCTGGGCTTCACAAACGCACCGAGCAGCTCTTCCTTGCGGAACGCGCGGGCTGCCCGCGGCCGGTACGCGGTCCTTACAGGAGCCGGCTCTTGGATCTGTGAAGGTGGAGCGAACAAGCATGCTGCTGTTTGATATTCTGTTCCTGAGCTGTTTGAGGCCAGTATAAATCCCCAGCCTTTGAAATCTGTGACTCAAGTAGAGAAGAATCTAATTCAGACTTAGTTCTGTAGTAGCCTTAACAAGTGCTGGAAATGCCAGTTTTCGCTGGCTTCAGAAGGAAGAGCAAAACTTCTTCATTTAATGCAAGAGCGTGAAAGATATATTAACAAACAGTCAAACAAAACCCCAAAACTCAACCCGGAGAAACAGTATCAGATAGAATAAAAATTGAATCCCTAAATGGTTGTCTGAGAAAGATCAGGTCTTACAGCTCCCTGTTTTTCAATTTGTTATTTGCAGAAGTATTCTAACAGGAGCTGTTGCAGTCTCTGTTGTGTTGGATATGGTATCACTTTAGCAGCTGCTTTCCCAGCCCTGGCGTTTGCTGTAAATACTCGTTCACGTTTGTCAGTTCTTTAAACAGGAACCATTTTGGTGAAAAGGAATAATGTGTTTCTCTGCACTGTTTCTTGCAGGATCGAGTGACGTTCAGAAGAATTATACTGAAAAACAACGCAAAAAAGAGGAAGACGTATGAATTATTTATTGAGTCTGTGCCCCTTCTTAAATCCTTGGAGGTAAAACCTCTCAGAGACATCCACATCAAATTCTTGCATTAGCAGTAGCTCCAGTCAGTGTTCCTGCCAAATCAGAAATCTGTTGTTTTTGCTTAGAACAAAATATTAAGTGCTGCTTTGGTATCACATATATGACACAAATTAATTTGCATTGCTGTAATTGTTCTGGGTTTTTTTCCCAGATCCTTTATTCACAGTAGCGATTTGCTGATTTTTATCTCAGTCGGATTTTTTTAAAGTTCTTTACACAAAAAAACCTCTACGAAACGACAAAATACCTGTATGTGTATCAGGGAACAGGTATCAAAGTGCAGTTTGGAACCCGGGGCTGTGGTTTCCTGTGAGGGTGTGATATTGAAGTAAGGATACAGTCACTGGGATATTTGGCCTTTGTCAGCCAGAAATGGTTTTAAATTTGAGACAAAGGTGTGGGCTGTGGTCATCTTGATTTAAGCTTATATTCAAGAGCTGAACTGTTGAAGGGAAGTATGGCTACCTGGGAACACAGTGGCACTGTCCTGTTGGGGTGTGTGGTGCCTGACTTTAGGAACAGAGTGTAAATTGTCACTTCCATTGATTCACCCTGTATTGTCAGAGGGCTTTTGAAACTGACCAGCTTGCTTTGGCATTAGTCTGTCTTTGCCTTAAACCATAATTAAACTTTTCTTTGTTTTCTTATCATAAAAAAAAATCTTTTCCAGCATTAATCTTTAGTATTTGAGCTCTTAATCCCTTTGGGAGAAGATTACAAAATTGCAAAGTGTCATTAAGTGTGAACAATAGCTTCTACTGTGTATTATTTTGGACATATGTTGTAGCTGTGGAAGCTCTCTCAGTGCCTGGCTTAAACTGGTTCCATCAGTGTGACTTTTTTTGAGCACAGAAATGACTCAAATATATAAAGATACAGAAAAATAACTCATTAGCACTGGATGGCTTTTTGCATGACACATTGCAGTTGAATCATGCATGGACCAGAATTTGATTTCTCAAACATAGGCAAGATGAAGGTGCATTTGTGGAGTGAATGGATTGATTACAACTGAATCATCTGCTGAATTTTAACTGTTAGGATTTTATTCCTTTCTTGGTATGATTTTTTGCTCTGCTCTGAAGCAGTGAAATTGTTTTGCGGGGTTCTAAATGGGTGGTGGGAAACACTGGAGAGAACTCTTATTTCTCCCTTCCTGTTTGTGAAGACTCAGGCATGTTTCCTGGCATGCCAGGTGGTTCCTCCTGCCTCTGCTGCTGGGCATCCCACTGCAGAGCCTGCTCACAGTTCACAGCCCTTGTCCTTGTCATGTCACCTTCCTGTTCACTCTAGGAATGAGTTTTTGGACACAATTCCTCTTTAACACATGTCCAAGTATTTCTCATTTAAGTTTGTTCTTAGGAAGTTTATAGCATTTTTTCTGAGTGTTTTCTTGAAATTTCAACTGAATCTTAAAGCAGTTTTCCCCCCTCCCCTTCGCTCTAAACCAGCCAAATCAGGTGCTTTTTAACTTGGGAGGTAAGACAAGCACAGGGGTGGGACACTAGACCATTTTATTTCCTGTTGATTATGGTAGTCTTGAGACCTGTGTTGCAGTACTGTGACAATGTCATTTTGGGGCTGTATTTATAAATTGTGTGTTTGTGTGTCTAGTGAATGCCTGTTCATTTCAGGAGGGGTCGTAGAGATTCAGGAGAGTTCATGGAGATGATCTGTAATTTATTATTATTTTTAATTTTCCTCTTTTTTCCAGGCATCAGAGCGAATGAAGATAGTGGACGTTATAGGAGAGAAGGTGTATCAAGATGGGGAACGTATAATTTCTCAGGTACTTGAAATCTAAAATTCTCTTTATCATTCTCCTTTCTCTGCTTCTTTTTTTTTCTGTTTGGAATTGACTTGCAGAGTTCTATTACTTGGACCAACTTGGCATTTGTTCTTTTAATATTTCTAATTTATTTAACCACTTCTTGAATGTTTGGGGAATGGACAGTATATATTTTGCTGCAAATTTATTCTATTACTTTAGCTTCTGGGTATTTCTTCTCTCATCTATGTTATATAAATAGTCTTTGCAAGGATTCAATATGAGTATGCCTTCAGAAGTTGCAATTAAATGTCTGTGCAGTTTTCCATGAAATCCCCCATCTAGAGTTTTCCTAGGCCCCTATGACCAGAATAAACAAGGAGTCACTAGCTCTAAGAAACTGTCAGAGTTAATTGAAACCATTGTTTTTCCTTGTGCTTTCCTGAGGTATTTCAGTGGTGTGGTCTGGCTTCAGTTGACATCCTTTGGTGGTTGGTGAATGTTTTGTCTGCTGCAGTAGATCAAGGTAGTGGAACATGAAGCTGGATGAACTCAAGCTATAACTGTGATTTTTCTTTTGGCTGTGACACAAATAACTTTTTGGAACACTGTTACAGACGATACTGGAATTTTGCATCAAGTTTAGCTGTGGGTTGCTGTGTTGTAAAAGTGCTCTAGTTCAAGCAGAAGTTAATGCAAGAAAGGCTTACCTGAAACTGCAGGTTTTTGGTTACAACGTTCTTGTTTCATAGACAGAATATGACTCCTTGATAGTGTCTTGAATAATTGATCTTAATTATCTTGAATGTCAGATAACTAAATATAGGAAACAAATTTGCTGATAACTGTCAAATTACTTCACTCCAAAAATATCCTCAGTTTTTTAAGCTGAAACTCTTGTTGCTTAAAACCCTGAGAAAAGTGAACTCTCAGCAAAATCAGAGCTTATAAACAAGTCTCAAAACTGGGAATTCACACCTTTAGTTATCCAATTACACAATTGGTTTTAATCTTTTTTAATAACTGAATTAGGGACAAGGATGTAATTATCCTTAAAAGGAGGATTAATAGTTTGGATAGGTCTGGGTGATGGTAGTACACTGCTAGAGATGATAAAATTCTGTGCTTGGAAAAGATATGATAACTCTTACATTACAGCAGTTGCATCAGTACCAGGAACCTCTTTTCTCTCATGAATAATTTTACATTTTAATTACCTTTCTGGAATTTGACCCTTCATTTAAGGGCAGTAAGCTTTAAAGCACTTGAAAATTGTTAGCAGTGTTATGATGATGTCTCCCACTCAGTTTGTTTCCAGTCTTTTTAAAAATGAAGTACTCTTTCAGTAGTTACTCTTTCAGAAGTTAGCATAGAACATTAGTTCATGCTGTGATAGTTGGCAACCGTGAATGAAAAGTTTGCACTGGGTGATTTATGACCATCCCCAGGAAGCTTAGCTAAAGGCCTAATTTCTGCCGTAACTCCATGTTTAAAACTTACATCATCTTCTCCCAGCCCATATTTCATACTCAAGTCATAACCATTTCTCTCCATCCTTCCCATCACATTCATCCTTGACCACTTGACTTAGTGTCAGATTTTTCTCTCTCCTCACTTTCAGGTTTTTCTGCTGAGCTGCTCCTGTTCTGTTATCAGTTCCTTTTCCAGCCTTTGTCTCCCTGAAGCCTTTAGTCCCTTTGCTTTTGGTTTGTAGCAGGAGGCGTGTTGCAGATCTCCACTCTGACTTCCAGCCCTATGCCAGGCCCACAGGGGCAGATATAGAGAGGGAAAGTCCTTTCTGTCACAGATAAAGCTTTAATATTATAAAGTGCTGGTGACGGTCTCCAGAACAGATGTAAACTGGGATCACTTGATTTGAAACATGATGAGGTTGAGAGAGATGTGACAAGTGTTCTAGAACCTGTCACAGGATGACAGAAGAGTTGAGGTTGGGAGGGACCCCTGGAAATCACCTTGTCTAACCCCTATGCATAAGCAGGGCCAAAGAGAGTTTAATGTAACTTTCCTCCTGCTGAAAGAAACACAGTTGCTAAATCCCTGTTTTATTAAACTTTGCTTCTTAAAATTCTGGGTTCTGCTTCGTTTCACTAACTATTGCCTGCTTCCATCAGGATCAGAAGATTTGCATTTAAGTGATTTTGCTATATATCATCAATCTCCTTTGTGTTTTCCTTCCCTCCTGCCCTCTTACTCAATGATGTGCACTAATAGTGCCTTCCCTGTGGGCTCCTCTGGTGTATTATCCAACCAGTCACCTTTTAATGTTAAGAATCTGAGTGTTTGTCAATTCTGGCAGATTTCTGCAGAAGGCATAATTCAAAGGGAATGCATTAATACCATTTATACATACTTTCACACTCAAGTAAAAAAGAATTTATTTTACCTTTTCTTCTTCACAGGGTGACAAAGCAGACTGTTTTTACATTGTAGAATCTGGAGAAGTGAAAATCTTGATTAAAAGCAAGGTGAGTTCAAATTGAGTGATTAGGATTTGTGTTAATCAATCCCTGATTTGACTGATTAATACAAGAGATGTGAAAAAGCTCACCCTGAGTTATTTTAACATACTGTTTTATGATGTTGATCGTCATTATTCACGTGATGTAGGTTTTAAATTCCCATACCTGTTCTGAAGCAGCCAGAAGTCATTTTACTGAAGTGCAAAGGTCTTTTGCTTCTGTCTGCTGCTCTGCAAACTAACCTGATACACTCTCCTTGGCCTTAAGGGTGGAGATGAAACTTCTTCCATGATTGTAGAAGACTGCACGTTAAAAATGTGGGGTCTGTTATCTCTAGTGACATACTAGATGTTGGCATTGGAATGGATCCCTGTACAGTCTGAAGCAGCCAGGGGAACAGCATGTGGTGCATGATAAGCCTGTGTTAGGCTAGGTAACAGCAGTTCCCAAGGCTGTAGCAGTAGATACCTGCCCGTCTCAAAACTTGTGGGCTGGCACGTTTTTCTTACCAAATGTCCAACTGAACATGTTGTTGAGGTGTTCCACCATGACTTGGGAGTCGCTAGGTTGAAGGCCCGAGACCGAGGAGCTGTTGCACATGTGTAAAGTATCTGGGATTAACTGTAGCCTTGTACAAGGACAGAACTGTGTGCAAATAATGAAACTGCACTGTTTGACAGACTATGACAAGTAAAGAAACTAATCAAGAAGTGGAGATTGCCCGGTGTCACAGAGGGCAGTATTTTGGAGAGCTTGCACTTGTTACCAACAAACCCAGAGCAGCCTCTGCCTATGCTGTTGGGGAGGTCAAATGTTTAGGTAAGCAGATGGTCTGTGTTTCTAGTCATCCTTTTCTGTTCTTTGCTTGTGTCATGGACTATGCTTGAGTGAGCAGCCATTCAAAACCCAGCAACTGTTTGGTAATTGGCAATCAGTTTCCAGAAGCCAGGAGCATGGAGTGGAGCTCCAAGTGAAAGTTGGAGAAGCACTGCTGCTTCCTCATGGCAGATTCTGTGTTTTCTCTGTGTGTGGCCTGTACTTGTCACATAGAGCCTTCAGGTCATCTTTTAATACCACTGTGGGGTGTATTTGGCTTCTGTGTTTATGCTTGAGATCAAGTTTGTATTTCATTAATCTTGTTTCTCCAAATAACAGTACAGAAGGAAATCAGAAATGTGATTTCTGTTTCTGTGGCTTCTGTTGAAGCCTCAGCCCTAAGTGGATTGAACTGAAGGTCTGTGTTCTTAGTTAAAAAAACAGATTGGTATTTGGTATCCTTTTTGACAAATAGTCTTGTTTTCACCTCTGTTCCATTACAGTCATGGATGTGCAAGCATTTGAGAGGTTGCTTGGACCCTGCATGGACATTATGAAGAGGAATATAACACATTACGAGGAGCAACTGGTGGCAATGTTTGGCTCTAGCATGGACCTGATGGATCCAGGGAATTAGGCACAGGGTACCTCAATGCCTTCTTAGTTCAAGACACAGAAAAGCCTCCTATCAGCAACACAACTCACAAGGACAACGGACACTACGGAACAGTTACTGCTGCTGTTTTCTTGGGCATTTTAGAAACCATAAACAAGTCTCAGCACAGATGGATTGCTCACTCCCTGCCTCCACTTTGCTGCTGATACTTCATTACTAGACCTAGATTAAAGATGATTCTAACCCTATGTTCACTTGGTTCAGAATGGCATCTGTCCCAACAGTTCAAGTGCCTGATACAAAACCCAAAGTGTGCAAGTTACAGAAGCCTCCTTCCTTCTGGGTGTTACTGTTGGGATAAATTGTCCCGTCACATTCTGTAGTGGGAGGTTGCCTGTTCTGCAGAGGCAGCCTGTGGAATACAAGCCTTTTACAGGCTGATTTCCCTCATCTGATGCTTTCCTTACACAATGTCAAATTTGCTTTTAATTGTAGCATCTGGGTTTGAAGTTAAAATATCAGTGGAGCCAATGAATAAGATGGCACTGAAGTTTTGGTCCACCTGCTGAAAGCAGCAGGTAATAAATATAAAGAGCTCTTTAAACCAAGTAAACCTAGCTGGGGACATGGGAGATTCTGCTTAGCAACCAGATGCAGAAAACGTATTTTAAGTGTTTTCTGAGCAGCAAAGAAAACTGGTTTACTTTGTGTTGTCCAACAAAGTGCAGTGATTCAGATCAAATGGCCTGAAGTTGTCATAATTGTCATCTCCCCAAATTTGCTCCTTGTTCCTGACACTGAGTACATTTTACAGAGATCCTTTATACTGCTACATTTCCCAGGGCGCAGTTGTTGACTGGGTCAGTTTTAAAGCTTTTTAAGGAGGTGAATGTTTTGTAATTTAAATGAAGACTACTTCTGTACCTGTTTACAGGAGCTTCCCCTAGTCCTAACATTTCACAGTATTTTAACTTCATTAGACACTTGATTGCTTCCAAATACCACATTGTTTTGCTACACTTTTTGAAAGTTGGCAATATTTGACTTTGTAAAGCAAATGTCTTTGCTAACTACGCAGTTGGTGTGTTTGAGGAGTCTTTTTGGTTTAGGTGATAACTAAGCTAATGATGTTTATCTAAAATACCTGTTAAATTTGCAGCATTTATTAGGTAGATTCCGTTTCAATAGCTTTAAGGACCTTAATTGGCATATGGCTGAGATTTTATCAGGGTATTATCTAAATAAGAATCAGACCATAAGAAGGACATTTTTATGGTGTACAAACAGAATATATATATTAAGACATTGAATTTGAAGGTAATAAATCTAGTGACCCTTTGAATTTGCATTCTTCCACAGCTCATGTAAAACATACTGGTGTTTTATGGGGTGATAAAATATTAATTGTGAATAGTAGTGTAACAGAACCTGCTCTTTTTATTCAAGGCCATGTAAGCAAGAATGGAAGGATGCTAATCTTGAATTCCCGCTTTTAATTATCACAGTGGACATTTCTCTAAGGCATGAGATGCTTAACAGCAACTCAGAGTTGATTTCTGGACACTTTTTTCCCCATAATGGATGAGCTCCTCCCATTTCCTGCAATATGAGTAAGATGGAAAGTTGATAAATTTGAATGACTGTTGTCCAGTTACTGTAATTGCAGTAATATTTTTATATAATGCAAATGATTTGTAATGGACACCACTGAACTTGGTGTTTCCATATTATTAAAGTCCTGGTTGTGATGTCTAGTGGCTGTTCTAACTGCATGTATTTTAGAACAGTGAATTTCCCTTGCTTTCCTGGGCTGTTTCTTTGTCATAAATTGCAGCCAAAGAAACAGCAGGTACTTTTCACTCATGCTTCCAAGGTTTAACACCAAAGACAAAAATAATTGTTTTCATTGCAGAATTTAAAAAACCAAACAAACCCCAAACCAAATCAACAAAAAAAAAAGACTAAAACAAAGAAAAAAACCACTCATCAGCTCCTTGCAGTGATAGCAGATACAACTTTAAGATGCTTTGGGATCCATGACAAAGAGTGTTTTTGAAGCCATCTCATGACTGTCCTATGAACCAAACATGAATGGGTCTCTGAACCAGCCTGAGTTTCTGTGCTGCCTAAATTGTCATGTGAGCTAAGGACAAACTTGCTGTGAATAATCACCAGCTGGCCTTGGTTGTTCCCAGGCAGAATATCTTCTCCTTTATGCAGAGGAGCCTGGCAGGTTGGGCTGTCTTGCAGATGGATTCTGGTTATTAATGCCTTTGGTTCTGTGCAGGACAGGACTGTAACCTCAGCACAGGCAGTTGTTCTGAAGCTTAACTAAAACCCAGGCAAGGCTGATGTCAGATTCTTGAGATATTTCTGCCTGGAGGGCAGGGTTTGATGGCTTCTAAAAGTCGAAGGAAAAGATGAGAATATGATCCCATGTGAACAAAAACAGGCTTTTGAAGTTTTACCTTTCTCTGGGCTCCCTGAAGCAATGGCATACTGGGCAATGCCATCCTGCATCCAGGGTCCGTGCAGCATAATTCTGTGGTGTAGGGAGGCAGCTGACTTGGAGCTGAAAGAGAATGAGCTGCTAAGAAGGCTCATCCATTTAAGAATGATCATGTGCAGCGTGCCTGATTAGTTTGGTCTAGTTTAACCAACCTGTTAGTGCAGTTTTGGAGCATGAAGGTAGTGAAGGAAGCTTTAGTAAGATACTCAATATTTCCAGGAATCTGGTTAGAGCACCAGCAGTGAGCAAAATTGGGCCATGTGCGAGTGCTGATACCGAGTCCAGGGGGCAAGTACAGCACCTGTTTGTGACCATCTGCCCCATCCCTGTGTCTCAGCTCGCTCCTTTGCACTCTGTTCATTGCAGTTGTTACTGAGAATAAGCCCAGGTGTTTTGTTACCACTCAGTGTTCGGTAAATCTGCCACAGTCGCTGAAATTGGCACTAAAGAGGGATTTAGTTTTTAATAAAACAACCCAGCAGCAAAGTGGGCACAGAGGATCATGTTCTTGAGGCTTAGAGGAAGCCAAATCTCCTGTTTGTGATTCCCTGCTTGTGATTGTTGTGAAGTCAGTGAGAGGAGCTTTCAGTGGTTAAATATCCTGGCACATGGTATTTCTGTCGAATGTCACAGCACAGGTTTGACAATATAAAAGAACAAAAAAGGGCAGAAGTGCTCTCTTCTTAGAAACAGAAGTGCAAAACTTAAAACTTTAAAATAAAACTTTGAAAACGAAGTGCAATTTTGCACAGAGGGCAAAAAACCCCCGAAACCCCTTTGAATGTCACTTCCATTCTTTGTTTTCAGTTGGCTGAAAGCAGACTCTTGTTCTTGACTTGTATTTGTAAACTAGTCTTGCCAAAATACAAACACGTTGGATTTTTTCACTTCAGAAAATTTTTGTTGTTAAAGTCGTTGCTGATCATTTTAACTTTTTTCAAACCATAAATTTTATTTCAAGAGGTCTTCCCTGTGGATTCTTCCTGGCACTCTGCAGCACTACACTGCTATTTCAAGAGGCAAGAGAAAGTCACCTCACAGGAGACACTCAACACAGCTTAGCTGGCTGGAGCTAATAATGTGCTACTAATTTTCCTCTGTGGGGCAGGAGGGGAATTAAATTTTGCATAAAGTTGCTACCTCAAGGCTCCAAGTGCTTTTAAAGGTCTTTCACTTGGGAGAATATAATAAGACGGTTCTTAAAATTGGTTTGTTCTTTTGAGTTAAATGTTATTTTTAATTGATTCATTGAGGGACCCTTATTTTAATTCATTTTACTACTTGATTCTCAAAGGATGAACAGCTGCGAAGTTTGGTTCTTGCACTGTAGTGTCGAACATGAAAGAAAAATACCTGCCATATAAACATATGGTTTTAACAAGTTAAACCACTCTGGGGTTCAGCTTCACTTTTGGTTAATAAAAAACTGACCTGTTGTGTCCAGCCTTCCTGTACAGTCCTGTGTGTGCTCATTATTGACTCGCTGCAGCTGACACAACCCCCAGCCTTCCAGCAGCTCCCTGGATACACTTGGAATGTTCCTGTTCACAGAGCCTCTTGGAGAGCAGCACTTGGCCCTACTGCAATAACCAAAAGAGATTTTGTACAGCACCTGATCTCCAAGTTTTGCTGCTTGGTGATGAAATTTTACTAATATCCCAAAAGTAATACCAACTTCTGTAGGTATTGTTTGTCCCGATAAACCTGGCTGCTCTGATAAGTCTGCCAAATTATTGTAGTACTGATTTTACATAAGTAAAATCAACATTGCAGTAGCTGGTTCTCGGTTCCCAGGAGAAACAAAGTATTCCTGAAGCACTCCTGTTACCCTACACTTAGAGTCCTGAATTTTATGTGGCAAGCTGCCTTTTATTTAACCTAACTAACAATCTGAAAATTACTGTGGTACATGTGAAATTGAATTGGCTTTTGCTGAAGTTTTATTTCTGAATGTTCGGTGGTTTATGTGCCGTTTTTAAGTCAGCCCAGGAATGGAGTTCAGGCGGATTGTGGTGCTAAGCATGAGAAAGCTCAGCTGGAATAATGCAGGACCTTTGCACAGATTGAGCTGTGTGAAGGTGCAGGCAAAAGGGTCCTGTGAGTTGGGCCTTGACTCAAGCATGTCATCTGTACTTTGGGCTGCTGCAGTGTTACCCTGCTGGGGTCAATGCTAATTCCTGCATAAACCTTTCAGTAAAAGAAGGGAGATTCTGTGAATTTCTTTTGAGGATGTTAATTATTTCAGCAGAGAAAAGGCACTTCCATCCTTTCTGCTGTTTCTCTGGTAAGGATACATTTCATGCCAATATTTAGATCAGGTACAAGGTACTAAAATTGTGTTATTTTATCATCTGAATTAGCTGTTGAGTGGTGGGTGCAAAGACGGCTGCCATCGTCGTTCTGTGCAATTGTCAAGCGTGTTTCAGCTGTGTGTCCTTGCAGAACCGAGGCGGGGGCAGCAGAGTCTCCTCAGTGTTTGTAACCTGGTGCCACACAGCACCTTCACCAGGCACTGCATCGGGACCAACGCGTGTTTGGAGGAGAAGCGAAGGCGCATCCCTGCGTGCCCGTCTCCAGCAGCATGTTTGTGGTGCCGCGTGCCGTGGTTGCCTTAGTGAAGCTTAAAGCTTGGACCCACCGTCTGTTCCCTCCGCTTCCCAGAGATTCGTCTCAGACTTAAACACTGCTCTCGCTCTCCTCCGTCTGCAGGGCCGCGCTCGGCTCCGCGCACGGCGCGTTCGGTGCCGGGGGCAGCTGGCCCGGGGCTCGGCGGAGCGGGGACGCCTCGGGGCCGTCGCCCGCTGCC
>VXAC01006715.1:993176-1032677 GCA_013399225.1 Rhipidura dahli | reverse complement strand
GCTGCGCCGGGGCAGTGCGGGGTGGGCTGGGGGCGAGGGGGAGCGGTGCGGGAGGCAGTGGGGCCGCGACCTCGCAGCGCGGGTTGCAGCGCTCCGGAGCCCCTCGGTGAGATGCGGTGGTGCCGCCGGCTGGAGCCGAGGGTCGTTCGGCTCCTTCGCCCCCTCTCTGTCGGCGGGGTTCCAGAGGGCAGCCGACGGCACCCCCGGGAGGGACCGCCGGGGGTCTGCGGGGGCGGCCGCTGCGGGGTTCGCGCTGTCTGGCGTCCGCCCCGAGCGAGGCCCTGTGAGTTACTGTAATTCCTGCTTTCCTCGGGGTGTTGCAGCCTTTGGAGCAGAGATGGGCTCTGGCTGCCGCGTTTCAGTGGCCGTGCTGAAGTTACACGTGAATGGGCTGCATTTGCCTCTGGGTCCTGCCGTGTGGCTGAGCGGAGGCTGTGAAGCTGCAGAGACCCCGCAGCCCCAGCCCCCTTTCTTTGCTGTGGGGAGCGGTGACACTCAGCAGAACAAGCTCTGCCGTGACTTGGGTGTCACAGATTTATTCTTCTGGGATGCCTAGGACACATGCACACTGCTTCCATAAGAACTGTCTTTGAGCATACAGTAATAATCCAATTTTCATAATGTCCTGTTTGCAGTTATTTTCCACTTTAAAAACTGGGTTTCTTTATGGTATGACCAAGCAGTACTGTGAATCAGAGAACTGGCTGTCATTTCTGATTCCTGCTTTAGCTGAGAGCAGGGATGCTGGAGAGGAGGCCAGAGGTACCTCAGCAGCAGGTATGCTGGTAGGAAGTGTGCTTTAAATGGAGAGAGGGTTTCTTTCTGTCTCTTACACAGCTCTGGTTCCTGTATTGTGGATCTCTTCCTTGTTCTTTGCATCTGTTGCATACCCTTAACCTGAATGACAATAACTCTAGGTTCACCATGGGGTATACAACTAATTTATGGACTGTCTTATTAAATACTCTTCATATAAATAATTCACACCTAAGAAGTGGTTTATTTTTTGTATGAGGAGCTCACATTTACTGATGTTCCAGTCTTTCTCTGAACAGAAGTTACCTATGAGAAATTGTCTGGAAGATCTTGTGAATCTATCAGGCTGTGGCTGTCAATTGCTGCAACTCCTCTTCTTATAAGAGGCTTATTTCCTGGCAAGTGTGATACTTTTTACCTGTTTCAATGGCTGAGGGGTGTGTGCCAAGTCCTGTGAGAAGTTGTGTAACTCCTAATACTCCCCAGTTAGTAGACCAGATTAACGTTCGTTGGTAACTTGTTTCCTCATAATGCTTTTTTGCTAATGCAAATAACAATAGCTTTTTATGCTCTTTCCTTCGGTTTGCATGATTCTTGTTAGAAAAGAAATGTCACAAAATTCTTTTAGAACGATCACTTGGAAGAACTTTTTCAATCCAGACTTCTTGTGTTGTCTTGTCTGAGGCAGTGCAATAACGAGTGTTGCTCCCCCCATCTTTCATCTCTGTATTCTGCTACTAAAGGGTGTGCAGAAAAATATCTCTTCTCTGTTTTGTTCTGTTATTTTGTTAATAACAGAATGCTGGAGCACTGTGCCTTTTGATTTAAAATCTGTCTCTAAGATACATCTATTAGTAATTGTTTGTTTTACTGAAGAAATTCTGTTGATAGCTGAAAGATGGCTTGAAGTGTGTGTAGCACAGATGGTTTATATAGACCCAGTGTGGGATAACAAAATACAGGAAGCCATTGACAGAGACTTGGTTTCTTACTTGATGTAAGTGGACTATTCTGTCATTTCAGATACTTCATCTTATGTCTCTGGTGTCTGAATAGTTTGTTTATTGCTGGGTGATGCTGTCCCTGATTTGAACTTTCCTGATTCAAAATAAGCTGCACAAATAAATCCTTGTGTTTGAAGAGGTGTGTTAATGAAGCCCCTCTAAGAAATAAAGGTTGGAGTGTTTTTGTGGGGCCTGACGACTGTATGTTATTTTGCTAAATTACAGTTAAAAGAAAGTAGGTTGTCATTGACTGAATGCTTTTTAGGTTTGTTCCTCATCCCATCTCAAAGCGGTATCTTCAGAAAATGTAGATCTATAAAATCCTTTATCCCAAACTAAGGTTTGGAGAACTAGGCCTGCTCTAAAGCAAAAGCAGCCATGAAAAAAATTTCTGTTCGTTTTCATCATCATATATTAAGATTTTAAAATGTTGTTTAGTATTGCAAGAGTTGTTTTAAACTTGGGTTTGTATTTTTTTTCCTGTAGTTCATAACTTCTAAAAGCACTCATATGAAGATGACTTAGGCTGAGTTTAGGTGCAACTTTAATGTGGCAACTGACCTAGCAATTACGTAAACCGTCTGTTAGTGCTGAAAATAGTCAGTCTTCTGAAAAAAACAGCTAAGGAAAAGGTGAAGAATTTCAGGAAGAGCTTTGTAGACATGGTGAAATATCACACAGAAGACCAAAGCTTGTGTCAAATGAATAGTTTGCTTGTATATTGTTCTAAGAAGTTTCTAGGAAGTTTCTACTAAATGTAGTACAACAAACTGGGTAGGTGTAAACTTCATAGCATTGAATCGAGGGCTGTACTTGGCAGACGCTGAGTTTCTGTTTCCTGAGGCTGAAGGTGAAACTAAAAAAAAAACAAAACTGAAAACAAAACCTGAAACGACTATTTCAGGTTCTTACCTGAAATCTCCAGAAACCTAAGAAGGAATTAAGGTACTATTGAAAATGTACTTTTGAGGATTTGCACTTTTTTCTTAGTAAGAAAAAAGGGGGTATGTCGACCCCCTGTAAATGGGGTTTTTAGATTGTTTGGGAACCAACTGCAAAATTCTCTGATAGAATCTGGGTGTTTCGTTCAAGTCAGAAGAGCTCAGAAGTTCTTACCAGAGTTAGTACATCTGAGCTGGAACATAATCTCCGTGTTTTTGTGTTGCAACAAAGAAGTTGTTCACTGAGGTTTTCTTTCTGTGTATTTATTTCCAATCATAATTCGAAGATGAAAATTGTGCATTTCTATGTTTGCAAAAGTTGTTTCCCTGGTTAAGTGTATTACAAGCATTCTGAGTTTTGCTGGAATGTGCACTTAAATACAATTAATCCTATAAATTGGTGTTTATGGAGTCCTTTTCATTTTGAAAGCCAAAAAAGTACATATTGCAGGTACATTCCAATGGCACCTCACTTAATAGATTTGGAATTACAAGAGCAAGCCCTGTCAGCTTCATGTTGTCTCCTGCCTTATGCTTCAATCACTAGCACTGCATCGGAGAGAAACTGTGTAACTTCCAGTAGTGTGTTGGGCACCTTTCCACAGCCATGAGTCAGTCCCTTCATAGGTCTGTGTACCAACCCTTTTGCAGAAAATGAAGTTTTGTTGCATTCCTTGACTTCAACAGGAGCAGAATTACATCAGATATATTAAGCCATTTGCAAGTGTCTCATCTTGATGCCAAATGTTGTGTTCTGACAACAGAGGCAATTTCAGCACTAAAGCTTTAATAAATTTTGGCTGTTAAATTTGCCTCATATTGCAATATTTTATCTGTGTATTCACTATTTAAAAGTGACTTTCTTTTTAAGTCTTAAAATAGGATTCTATTTTCTTCCATGATAATCTAGACATTTTCCTTAGGAAGAACTGCATATCTGTACCATCAAGTTTTTTCAGCAGTAAAAGTACTGGTGAATTGTACATGTTCTTCTGAACATTCCTTAATTCTTTTCTGAAGTGATGTTTCTTTTTCATGTGTTTAATATTTTGAAATTGAAGTAGTGAAACAGCCAGTTTTCCTACAGCACATTGCTGTATTAAAGGCAATTGGAAATGGACAGCTGAAATAAATCCCTCTCCTAACAGATTTTAAGAGTTTCTAGTTTTCCTTAAACAATAATGAATGATGACACTCATAGCTTTTAGATCAGAAGAACATTGAAAAAGCATTTATATTTTTCTTATATTGTTCCAAATAGAAAAATGGAACCACATATTTCTAGGGCTGTAGGGTTTATTTTAAAACTTGTAAAAGACTTTGCGCATCTGCTTTAGAAGGAATTCAGTCTTTCCGAAGTTTCATTTACTTTGGACAAAAATAAACATGAAGTTACTTTTAGACATGGCATTATAGTTCATTTGTTTGAGGTTTCAGAAATGCAGTTCCTCCACTGGACTTAGTCAGTAAGCTTAATTACTCCCACTTCTGCTCCAGCCTGAGCTCACAAAGGATGGCTTTTTCATCACACCTAATTTTAAATATTCCAAACTTAGAGTTTCCACTGGCGATCTTACTAAATTAATATTGCACTTGTAGGTTCTGCAAAGATTGTAGTCAAAATATTAGTTTCCATATCATACTTTAGTAAATCTTAATTAGAATACTTTTGTTGGCTACTGAGTATTTCCTGATAAATAGTGAGTAATTTGCCTTTCTGGTGTAGGCCATGGTGATGCAGAGCCCTGAAAATCTGTGATTTCTCATCTCTCTCCAAAGCTTTTTGTGTTCACTAAGTTTTGTTACATGTAAATGTGTGTCCTGTTTTTTTCCCCAGCAGTTGTCCTGCTTCATAGCTTTCACTTTTTTGAATGGCTGACTCATTACTACGGAAGTGATACAGTGTGTGAATGGTGCACCACACACACACAGACACACACACCTGCATTGTTTAAAAAGTAGGGAAACACCAACCACTGCTGCTGCTCCTACCTCAGATGGGCTTAATGGCAGATTGTTCAATAGCAAATAAATACTGTGCTCTGTAACAGAGAGGTCTCTGAGGTTGAGCAGCTTTCCTGATGTTGTTGCTGCTTTTCACATGGAAGATTTTCTAAATAAACATTTAAAAGAGCTTCTTACTGGAAATTGTTTCAATCCAGCCTACTTAAGCAGGGATTGTATTCATGCTTAATTAGGCTTTCCTCTCTTTAATGCTTATAAAATAAAGCCCTTTCAAACTTTTAGTTGATGTGACCTGAAGGTGACCTGGATTTTTATAATGGTTGGCTTTTCAAGCCTGTTGGATTAAACAGATGTAAAGCAGAAATCTGTGGAAAAACAGACTGTCTACCCTGAGCTGGAAATTTCAGAGACTATTTGCTTGGGGAAACAGCATGTATTACCCAATATTGTTGAGACTCTACATTTTATTATAAGAATCTCTTAACTCACCACTTTTCCCCCCCCCATTTTGTCTCTGCAAAAGCCTTATTTCCTGTTTGCTTCCTGTTTCAAAACCTAGGAATGGTGATAAAGAGCAATTGTTAAACATTTAGAGTGCTTTGCTGTGCAATTTTCACCCAGGAATGTTAAAAAAATTTTGCTGAGCAGCTCTGAGCTGCTGATGCTAATGTTTTAATAAGTGCTGGAATACCAGAGACTAATCTTGGTGAATTTTGGACAAAAAACCACACCTAAATCTTGGCTCTGCATGAAAATGGATAAGTTGAGGATAACATTAATCCCACACAGTGAGTGTGAAACTGTTACTGGCAAAGGATTGGAGAAATGCAGTGTGATTGTCACTGATCCATTTGGTTATCTGGAAAATATTCCTTTTCAGAAACTCTATCCGGAACTCTGTAGTGCTAGGAAGATTTTAGGAAATGACAGTGTGCAGCTGGGGTCATACAGCTTTCCCTGCTCCCGACCTCCTCCTCCCAGCACCAGTTTCCGCTTTTTTTGACTAATTGGAGCAGCCAGGAAACGATCCCGTAGGTAAAACTGCTTTCCTTGTCATCTTTAAAAATGTATTTTGAGCTGCTGCAGGAATATCAAGGTTGTCATGAAGTGGCTTGGCAGTACTGATAGGAAGAGCAGCAGCTGTACAAAACCTTACCTGTATGGAGGGACGCAGGGAGGTTGTTTTAGGAATGGTTTTGTGGCCTGTCTTGTTGGAGGCTCCTGCTGACAGTGACCTTGCTGCCCGTGGGCAAAATCAGAGCAGGAGGTTGTCTCTCTTCTGCAAGCTGAGACCTTTCTTTCCCAACCAGCAGCTGTTGGGGCTCCTTTGAAGTTATTTGGTAAACTGAGTCATAGGAAAAATTCTGAGCTATTCATGTAGGAGTGAAAGATGCCATGGGAATTTCTGCACGAGTGTAGCTAACCTAGACCTCCCTGAGCCTGGTTATTGATGCCTAAAATTGTTTGCAGGAATGAACTCTGGTAATCACTAGCTTTTCTGAAGGCATTTCCACCCTGTTTTCCTATGTTGGATGTTGCTGCTAAACAGAAATGATCCTGAGTGTGCCTCTGTTTTCCTTATGCTTTCATTTATTTCCTATGGGCACAGTCTCAGTCCCACTATCAGGCTGTCTCAGAAGAACATTGTTGTAATTCAGGTTTTTTTCCAAACCTAAGCAGAATTTGGCAGAGTAATAAAGGCTTTTGTGCATTTAGACTTGAAGAGTTGAAAACTCTTCTCTGCTCCTATGGGAAGCATATATCAGTAGTGCTAATTATAATCCCACGACAAGATTGTTGCCACACGGAGGCAATAGGAAGTATCAACTTCTCACTAGAACTCAGCATACTATGGTCTGCTGATTACGTGTAGCCATAGTGGATATCAGGAATGGGATTGTATTTCTTATCCTGGCTTTTCTACTATTGCTGTTCTTTGACTTTGAATCTCATTATCAGCTTTGGGGGAAAAAAAGCCCTCAACCAACCCAGAAGACCATTTAGGCTTTTTCATTAGTTGTATTGACAGGGTAGTGCTGAGTTGGACAATAATTCATTATGGTCAGTGCTGATGGAGAGAGTGTGGTGGGGACTTACCTTTTCTATACACACAGAACTAATGACCACACCTGGAGAGTGTTTGCTCTTCTCTTTCCAGCTGCAAACCCTATGACATAAATAAAGGACTTGATTAGTGCATTAGGCCACAGAAGCAGATATGGGTGGGATGGGAAAATGCTCGAGTAAGTGTGGGGGAAAATAGTTGTGGCCCAAATATTTTTTTTTTTTTTTAACATAATCTTACTGTGAGAATGAGCTCTGAGTCCTGAGTTGTTTATCATGAGGCTCTCCAGAAGAGCCGTGTTGACCAGGGTGATTGTGTGCAATAAGATGCTTTGATGGCTGTTTAATGAATTTGTGTTCTGCCTGTCCTGGGGCACAATAGAAAATGACAATAACTGGATGAAGAGCAAGTGCTACAAGGGATTGAGCAATAACTCTGCTTCTTTCAAAATCCTAGAAAAGATGAATGACTGCACGTGGTGAATCATCACTGGCGTGGTTTTTCAGAGAAACAGCCAATGTTCCTTTGAGACTTGATGAATAAGCAGTTGCTGCAATTTTTTGTCTGTGTGTGAAGTAGCCTCTTCCTTCTTCCCAAAATGCAGCAATGGTCACAAAACAAGAAAAGCCATGTTAGTGGAGAATATGGGTTTCCAGGTATCCCATTAATTGATTTCTGTCACACAGTTTCCAAAGAGAATTACACTGGTTGAATGTCGTCAACTCTGTGGATTTATGTTATTACTGATGAGGATTTGGGCTTCTTGTTTTGCAGGAAGATGCCATAATTATGATTTCAAATGGGTAAGAGGAAAGAATATGGAGGGATCATGTCAGGCTGACTTTCTGGAAACAGACACTTTAATTCTAATTTGACAGTTATGTGTCTTGGTTTGTGACATCTTGGATTTCTATTTTTTTCAGCTAAGCTGCTAGGACAAAGAAGTGTTTTAAACCACTCTGGTTTTCATGCTTACTAGTCTTATTTCTTCTCAAGGCTAAGTGGTTCACACTTGCTACAGATATTTGAGAACTCTCATAATAAAGGGTATTTTAAGTGAATTTTAGAAAATAGAATAGCATTTTTGCCTCAGTAGTATTGGGCTTTGGAAGGAAATTTCAGTAAATAAAACCTGGATTAGTTAAGGTTGAATACACAAGGTAATGCCAACTGGTAATCGTTGCCTTTGCCTCTTGTCTGGAACAGTGATAATTCTTGATTTACATTGCTTACTTGGTAGATGTTCATTCAGAACTTAATTCTGTGGAGGGATTCTCTGATGTGCCCCACTTTTTTTGCATCCAATGATATATTTATTTATTTTTCAGTGTTACAACTTTTAATTTCATTTGAAAGAGGAGAATTAGTTCTGTGAGGTTCAGAAGGCAAATTCCAAAACCAGAAGACACTTCCCAGTACCTGGAAGAAGTTACTTATAAATGCATGTAGTGGATTTTTAACTGTGAACCCAAATTTGTAATACTTCATGAATTAAACACTCACTTATTTGGGTTATGTACTTGGTATGGAGATACATGTCAGATAGAATTATTGTTACAGAATGGACAAATTTGGTATTAAACACAAGGTGCTGGAAGTATCTTCTTTTAAAATTTGTTTTTTCATTATTGTTTATTCATGATCATTTGGAATGCAGCATTAATTTTAATAGCTGAAGAAACCTGCAGGTGATGCTTTGATCAGTCATTTTGGTTTGTGTAAGACCCCTATTAATGTAACCAATTCAGCAAAATTTTGGTGGCATTTTAAATGGAAAAAATATTCAGCCCTTCACATAAACCACGCTCGGTGGCTTGTCCCGGGGTGAATGAAGTCACCTGAGCTGTGTAGCAGCGATGCACCATGTACTGCTGCTCTGCAGGCAGGGCTGCTGGCACAAGTGCAGGGAGCCTCTTGCATGTCCCAGCCTGGGAATGCTGTGCAGGGAGTCCGTGTTTGGGTTAGAATTCCTCTTTCTCACTTGGCCTGTGTGGCTGCAGGTGCCTGGTGTGACGGGGTGTTCCCTGGGGGTTGGTGGCACTCTGAGGCATGGGGCAGGTCCTGCCACCCTGGCGGAGCGTGGCAGGGATGGTGAATGAGCTTAAAGGCCTTTCCTTCAACTTTAGAATGGCACAATTGGAATAAAGTGTAAAAGCACAGCTTCTGGTCGGGCTACCTCCCCCTCATCTGGCTCTGGTTACTCTCCAGCTCCCCTCACCGTGTGAAGTTTCGTTTTCTCCAGCAGCACTCTACTTTGTGGCTCTCCAGTTTCATGTTTTTCAAAGTAAATTATGTGGCCATGGGATTATCTAATAAGACTTTATTACACAGATAAAAAGTGATGCATTTGTAGAGTTTTATGTATGCTAACGACAGAGAAGTATCTAGTACTATGTTTAGCCCAGATTAATTTTATTTCCATACTAGTTAAGCAATATCTAAAATGGAGACTATAGGATCTTATAGGACTCTATATATCTATATTCTAATCTATGTAAGTAGTATAATCTATATACTATAGAATTCTATATATCTATAGGATCCTATAGGTTTATAGGATTTCCTTTTCTAGAAAAAGGACTTGCCTTGTTTATGATCTTTGAAGTATCAAAAGTGTTTTCAAACAGAAACAGAGTAGGGGTAAGTAGGGTACTTTTTTGAAGTATGTCTGAGTAGGTATATTTTCGAGATAACTGGATAGATCTCAAATTATGATATTGCTGTATTGACCAGGTATTTGTGACCCGGTATTAGCCTACAAAAGGTATAGTGGCACTTGAAATGAAGAGACTGAAAAGAATTGTCATTTATGAATGTAAATGTGGTGGGAGAATAATTAATTCTTAAAATTCAAAAGTGGTTCACTGAGATTTAGATATATCTGCATAGTGAATATATAAATATTTAACATTAAGCATGCATTATAAATGAGGAATTAACATCATGAGAAACAGATATGTTCCAGTTACTCAAGCACATTCCAAAGCTTTTGTGGTAACCTTCCTAGTACAAAAATTGTGTGAGGCTGTGCAGCTATGGGTATTTACTGGCATTTTACTTTGTTATGGTGGTGACAATAATTCCTGGGGGTACTTATTAGATATTGGAGGTGAGGAGAGAGGGGTTTCTTCAGCTGTTGTGTGTAGAGATGTGTGCTGACTATGCTTCTGCTGACTTTTTCTATAACTAAATTAAACTGCTCAAGTGCTCCACGGGTGTGCAAGCTCCTGGAACTCTCCTTTATCTTCTATGCTGGGAAAGCAGAGCAGAACAACTGTTAGGGCTGGGTGTCAGCAAACCCAGCTCTGACTTTCCTCAAGGTGCTGGATCTGAATTTTCTGGGTTTGAATGTTATTTGTCATATTTGAAGAAGTACTTAATAACTTTCTTCAGCTCATTAGTTCTCATTTCTAATGACTTTTTCCTTTTATTAGGAATACATAATCCGTGTCCAGAGAGGAGTTTCAACAGAAAACAGTTGGCAGGTAATTTCTTAAGTTGTGGTTTGTGTAACCAGGATTCTTTTTTTAGGAAGAGTTTGAAAGTTGCCTATTCCTAGCTTTTAAAATTTGAGCTGGAAAGAGAAATGTTGATTTGGAATTGAGAACATGAAGTGCTTAAATTCCTTTGGTCAAAACTAAGAGAAAAACAGTATTGCTGCCAACTGCAGAAGGCATGTTATCTGCTGCTATTCTGAATATTCCAGGGAAAATGCCTGTCATGTGTTTCTACTGTGTGTTGGTACAACCATAATTTTAAAATATCAAATGCCAGTTTGCCTTTCTCAGTGCTAAAATCACAGCTCTGCTGATACGAAACCAGTGAAACCAAGTAGTAGTAATGAAGATGAATGACTATGAAAAGTTGTTACATCTAATATGGCAAAAATTCCTTGTTTGTAGACAACTTTGCTCACAAATTCTGTTTTAAGATAATTTTTAGAAAAGCATTTTCTGTCTGATCGAGTTGTGATTAAAAATGTTTTTGCTCTTTGGCAATATGGCATAAACTCAGCATTTAGGCACTTGTACAAAAATTGTAAAAAAAGATGATTGTAAATGGAATTACTTTTCTCTGATGGATTTTTGAGGAGTAAAATGCTAGTGGAAAAAGTAATTTGTTTCCTGAACTTTGTCTTTTATTTTACAGATTGTGAGGCGTTATAGTGACTTTGACTTGCTGAATAACAGCCTGCAGGTAATTTTTACTCTTCATATAGAAATTAAAATGCCACTAGAAGGATATATTCAAAATGTCTTGTGATATTTTTATAGATTGTGGTGAAGAAAAAATAAGAATTCACATAGCTGTAAAGAGAAACTGTGACTTCAAATGTAACTTGAATGTGTAGGTTTTCACCCTTAAGTTTTCTCTTGTAAAATTTCAATTTTAGCATCAACAGGATCAGTTTATATAGAAATGGAGGAAATTGGCAGATACTGAATCTTTCCCTTCAGTCCTGTGACTTGTTCCGGTTTTATGTGTTTTTATTTGTTCCTCCTTTGATTTGGAGAAAGCCAAGGCACATACCAACCTTATAAATTCAGCATTGAAGTGCTATGTGTCTCATTATTTATATTCCTCTAAAAGCACTACCAGATGCTGCTTCTCATGTGATGGTTTTCTGTGTCACTGAGGAGTGTTTCTTGGTTAGACACTGGACTTACTGTGTGTTTTCTTCTGCTTTTTAGGACAATTATTTCTTTTTAGTTTGTGTGGGAAAAAGCAGGGTATGTGAATGTGTTTGGGGACACAGGGGAAGCAGCAGTGGTTAACATCTACAGGAGACAAACTCATTACTTGAGATATCCATACGGGGTAAACAAGATAAAAAGTGAATGACACAGTTTGAGGATAGATTTTTGTGACTTCAAAATTTTTCCCTTGTTAAATGTTGCACGAACTCAAGAGCTTAATACTGCCTCCACTTCCTCCCTCCTCCTCAAATCAAATCAACTATCTGCTTCATGGACCTTGGTGAGCAAAACCCCGTAAGGGTGTTGATTTGTGTGCTGCAACTGCTTCCTGTGCTGCAGGTGGATGGGGGCAAATCAGTCATAATTCAACAGATGCAGCATGGTTACCTTGTGGAATTACTCTGCTAAATGTGCAGCAGCACGTAGAACTTTTACCATGACCTAGAAACCTTCTCTGTGATGTGCTGAATAAATGCAATACAGGAGGTGTCTCCTGCTCCAGAGACATCCAGGATTTAAAATTAGACAAACACCCATGGGAACACAAGGAGTTGAGATTGTACTAGTCATCAGAGTACCTTGGGGTCATTGTGGTCTTAACTGTAGTTTTGATAGAGATCACAGAGAAAGAATTTTGTGAAAGTTTTAAAAAGAAGGAAGAGTGCACTTTTTAGCCACCAATAACAAGCTACTCTTAACCACGAGGGAATAGAATGTGTTAAGGCATGAAAAGGTTTTGTTGCCTTCTCATTTACCTTTCAAATGAGGCAGCTTTAGTAGAGAAAGCAATGGACCTTTAAGGCTTAAAATCCAGAAATGACAGGTACTGTGAAGTTAGGCCTGTCTGGCAAGTCTATAAAGTGAAGGTAAATTGGTTATGTATGATGGAGTTTAGAAAGAAAAGCCTTTTGTATCTGAAATAGTGAATGATAAAAGTGTAGGGTCCAGGAAATTATCTGACAGCAACTTGTGGAGTGGGACAAAGGGGAAGTTTGAAACAAGAGAGACTAATATCCAGGACAAAAATCTTGCATGGATGACTAGAAGACATTAAAAAGGATTGTCAAAATGTACCTCTAACTTCAGTGGGAGGATATGAGAGGGTGGCTAAATTAGCAGGCCATGTGCTTTAGCAGTTGGTCTCCTCCAATAGCTCTTTTCTCTCACTGTTCCAGAGTTTTTTATAAATTACTCTTTGTGATGCTGGAGCTGAAGTTTCCCCATTCATTAAGACAATGCAACACTCCTCAGATACCTCCATCCAAAACTCCAAGCAACAATATTCCATCACAATATTCAAGTCCCATAACATATTTTTAGACTCTTTAAACTTTCATTTTGTGTATATTGAAATTAGAGTAAACAAACAAAACTCCAAACAAAGCAACCCTCCCAAAAGAACCAAGAAGAAGATACCAAACCCTAATCTTTTTCCTTCAAAGCTAAAAATCTGCTGGAAGAAGTTCTGGAGCTTCTTTTGGGTGTAAAGCCCAAGTTCTCGAAGTTCTTGTGGCATACTTGACCTCTCTGTATTTTTTTGTGGATGTGTTTGAGCATAGCTGCAGATGAGTTGGAATGTGAATTTTCTGTAGTTAATCTGGTGCTACCTATATGATAATAGTAAAGATTGAGAATTTCAGAGTTGTCTAGGCTAGGGAATGCAGTCCTGCTAAAATGCCTTGGTAAATAATGAGGTGTATATATGTGACCCACATCTGTATCAGAAAGTTTCACCACAGTTGCCCTGAACTCTCAGTTGTACTGGATTGAAAAGCCTCTTCGAGTCGGTTCTGCATTTCTTTGTCTTATGTGACAGAGATCAGTGGAGATCATTGACTGCTCTTCTATTTTGTCAAGTGAAGTGGTGGTACTGGAAGTACTGGAATTCACAGCAAGATATCTGGCTTTTGTGAAGCATTTTATTGCAGCTTTTGAACAGACATTCCTGAGCAGGCTGTGGTTTGAAGATAAGAATGTTAATTCCCAGGTTCTTCTGTGGCAAAACCCATCCTGGCTCCAGTGGTGAGCTGGGGCCACTGAGAAGTAGTGTCTGAAAGCATATGAGGTCTCTGCAAGGTCAGGCCCTCAGTGAGGTGTTCTTCTGTGGTGAAGTGTTCTTGCTGTGCTGTGCTATGTGTTTTAGCAGATTGCTGCAAAAACCTGGGCCTGAATGTTACTTTCTGGTGAAATAGCAGAAGTCTGATTTATAAGTTTTGAAACAAATAATAGTGGTTGGAAAACATGTGAATTAGTTTCTCTCTGATGGTAGCTAGCTATCAGGTCAAGAAGGTAAAAAGGTGGTTATGATTTGACATGCTTTTTAAGTGAGTAATACTAGAAGAGTATTTAGTTCTTGTTCAGAAACTCAGTTTTGAAGTAGGAGTGGTCTGCCAAAGGAGAGTTGTTAGCCTCGGGTGTTAAAACTCATTTGGTGAATTACTGGCTGTGATATATGGTTGCTTTTAGGTTTATTCCTGGTTTTTATTAACAGCTTCTGTAATTCAGGCATAGTTATAGTTCTTTTTCAGTCCATAATTTGAAGTCAGAAAATGAGAAGTAGGAGAAGTGCTAAAGTTTGTAGGGGACAGCTCCTGTGCAAATGAAGGAGGTAGAAAGGAAGGGGAATGCTACTTCTGGCCCAGTTTGTTGAACTAATCCATTACCTTTTCCACTAGTTAAAATGAAAGTTGTTCAAACACCAAAAGCCCCTGTTTTCTCCTCGGTGAGCTATTTGCTTTAGAAATGAGGTTATTGCATCTGGTCTAATTGATTCCTGCAACACACAATTCTTAAAGGTAACTCCCATGGAGATTCAGCTTACTGAAGGCAGGTGCTTTGATCCGCAGGGCAACGATACGTTAACAACACAAAAAATGTATTCTGGCAATTCATGTGATGTAATTGAATATAAACTCTAAAGATGATCTCTTTTATCTGATTTACACAAGGCTTTGAATTTTTTTCATTGTCCTGAAGGAGTTCTCTGATATTTTTTCCCAAAGTTTTGGATCTCTTATGTCAGTATAAAACAATTACTGTACATCCCCTGGTAGATTGCAGCTATTTCTGGGTTGAAAGATGTGTAGATGTTTGAAAAATATATAGGAACAAATTCAGAAGATAAAACGGAAAAGCTGTACCATATTTGAAATTACAGATTTAAAATACTAACAGAAAGGGCTTTACATTATCTGCAAATACATTGAGGCAGAGGAAAGTTGCTAATCTGCACTTGATGAAATACAAAAGCATAAATTTTACCCAGAAAAAATGGTAAGGTGTGAATTGTTTTTGTGCTGTGGCAGAAGTACGTTTTTTTGGATGAAAATTGTAGCCGTTTAGTATCTGAAAGTTTCATGTCGTGATCTTAAATATATGACTCACTAGGAAAAATTTGTCTCCTTGTATTTTTGGTTTTGTTCCACATACTAATCTCACAGTAGGATGCAAGCTGTCATCTGACTCTGATAACACTGCTTAGAAAAAAATATAAAAGCTTGTACATATACAGTACAAAAAGAGTTATCCAGTAGTTAACTTGCTGCTGAGAGTCTTTTGCTTTCTGGGTTGCTGGTTTTATATCCTTGAGGCATTTTGAGAGCAAGGTTAGTAATTTTTCCTCTCTTTTTAAGATCTCAACTCTAAGTCTACCTCTTCCTCCAAAAAAGTTGATTGGAAATATGGAGCGTGAATTCATTGCTGAAAGACAGAAGGGACTCCAGGCCTATCTGGATGTAATTACTACCCATCACATACTGTCTAACTGTGAACTGGTAAAGAAATTCTTGGACCCAAACAGCTATTCTGTAAATTACACTGGTAAGTAGAAAATACAAAGCTGTATTACAGTTTGACTTCAGCATGTGCTGTGTATCTTCTGTGAACGCTGGCCAGGATCTACACTGAAGCATGGGGAAACAATCTTCAAAATTATCATACTGTGCATGTGACTATGATAATGCTTCTTCAGCTCTGTGCATGGATCCTGCTGGGATTGTCAAATCTAAATATTTGAATTATTTCACAGAGGAGTGAAGAGGGTCAAGATCTGTATAAGCAGAACTTGGAGGAGGGGGCGTTGGTGAGAGTGACGTCTACTTTTCACAATTCATAAAAAATGAAAAGAGTTGCTCTTGGGAAATAATTTGTCTGCAAGTGTAAGGTGGAGTTAAGTTTGTCAGCTTAGTGTTCTGTTGAAACAGCCCATCTTCTGAACACTGAATTTTTGAAGAACTGTGGTTATCTTGTCCAGCTCCTACCCTTGCTTTGGGGTGTGAGACTTCTATAAGTAATTGTCTGAGCTAGGTTGAGTACTTTTTCAAGGCTAGACTAAGCCAGCCACCCTCTTCCCACAAATACTGGAAAGTCACTGCATTCCTTAAAATTACATCCCAGTGATCAGTTTCTTCATTACTAACTGTGGCTTCTTTGAATTTGTCTTACTTCAGCTTCCAGCCATTGGATATCATTAAATATTTGTCTTACAGACTAAAAAAATTTCCTCTTCGTGATGAAACCCCCTCCACAAATTTAGTTCACAGGCAAACCAACTCTGTGCAAAATGTAAAGCTTGTTTTCTTAGAAGCAGAACCTACTGAAGCAGGAACTCACTGCTTCCTTTTCACTTGTCTTTTTTTCTCTCCCTTTATGTAACATTCTTGTGTCTTCAGCTTCAAAGTGCGAAGAACATTTCCTGGATGTTTATGATAAGCTGTGCAAGAGTTGTAAATTGTTAGTAACTCTTTAAGTATGCAGTTTGTCTGGCTAGTGCTGAGCAAGCAATTTAAATTCTCAAGGCGACATTGTGACTTCTGTGTTAATTCTGAGCACTTTCATCAAGACTGTTTTTCCTGCAAGTTGCTGGGAAGCTGGTGACCCACATCATTGCCTGTGGTCTTTAGAGACACCATCAGTTTGTAATTTCTTAAATACTGGAACAGAGAGATGATATTTATTACACTTTTTTTCTAGCATGTTACTAAAGAAATAAGATACAATGCAGCGAGATCAATGCATCCTTACATTTTTGCTGTGTTTCTGTGCCAAAACAAGCCATGTTGTTGGCATTATTGTTGGCATTATTCCCTTTTTTCCCTCTACTTCTCATTGAGATTTCCCCTCAAGTCACTTCATGAATAAACCAGTTGTGTTCCCAGCTGTGGGAGAATTCACTAACCAGATGGGTGTCCTCCCCTGGGCCCCCAAAATGTATGAAGACTCATGATAGCTGGCCAAATACCTCTGCCTGCATGAAAAAGGGCACAATAACACATAGTGAAACAGAACTAATTAGTTTACATAAACTACACTTAGTAATAGCAACATAGATGGTTGCTAATGAGATAAAAGCACTTTTACAGGTATAGCAGAAACACTTGATGTTCTAATGTTGTGTACACCTAATGTGATAAATCTGAGCTGTGATTTACTTGGAAATGTAGATGCAATACAGATAGAATAGAGATTGGTAAGCTAAGTTTTCCAAGCAGTGCTTTCTCTTTTTTTCTCTCTGGATTTGAGTTATCAGGTTAAAAATGCAAATGCCCTCTAACAGTGTTTTTTTCTGATTTCCTCTTGAATTGATTTTGCTGGCTTTTAGTCTGAATTCCTGAAGGCTTCTTTCTGGCATTGAACCTTACCTCATATGTGGATAATTATGTTATGTAGTGTCTTAAAAACATTTAATTTTTTTCTTATTTTTCTCCCTCTTTGTCTCCTTTTTTCTTTCCAGAAATTGCCTTACAGCATGTTTCAATGTTCTTCCGGTCAGAGCCAAAGTGGGAAGTAGTTGAACCATTAAAAGATATAGGTAAGAAGGGCATGTGTGCATGGAAACTTGGCTGATTTTCTTCCCAACTCTATGAGTTGTCCTAAGATTGCAATACTGTCTTTGCTTACAGACCTTGTCCTGCCTGTAAGCTGTGTGATTTAGCAGTGTTTAATTAAAGCTGCTGCTGACTTTTTTCTTTACTTCTTTTTGTAGGTTGGCGAATACGTAAGAAATATTTCTTAATGAGAATTAAGAATCAACCAAAGGAACGGCTAGTGTTAAGCTGGGTATCTATGCTTTTGTTTCATACTTAAGTCTTTCTCAATTTCACTCAAAGTTTGATTTTGACTACCATGTGTGAGTGACGGGGAGAGAGATTGAAGAGCTCAGGCTTTGAGGGAGCTTTGGAAGCCCTTAAGTAGATGTGTGGTGTGGGAATTTCTTGTATTTCTTTCCTCTGGTAGCAAATCCAGTTTGGAAGTTCCTGTGCCTGGTCATTTGTTCCCAAACCTGTACCTCAGGATTCTTTCATTTTAATGACATGGCTGTTAACCATAGTATAAATTTTCTCGCTGAAAATAATGAGATGATCCTTTTTAAAGTCATGGGTTTTCCTCCCTGGATCTTTTGTTGTACTGACAAACTAATAGGTGAGAGAGGCATGAATTGCTCCTTTAACAACAGTTGCTTTTGCTCCTGTGCTGAAATGTGTTATCCTGTTAGTCGTATGAGTACAGCTGTTTGTGAGACTTCACTGGAGAGCAGAGGTGGCTAAAGCTTGTGGGAGGAGGGAATTTTTTCTTGCAGCAGAGGAAGAAGGTGCCTTATCAGTTCCTAATGTACACAGTCCCCCAGATTAGGGTTGGCAAAGTTCATTCAGTGGTAGTAATGCATGTCAGGTCCATGGGAGAAAAGAGGCAGTAATACTTATTTATGGTCAGACTGTTTGTATTGTAAAACCATGGCTTTATTCAGCCTCTTCAGGTTTCATTCTGTGTGTGTAATTTGATTGCTTGCTCTTCAAAATATGCCTTCAAACATGTGTCCTAATTGCCAGGGTAGAACATTTGATCACATTTTCTGAAATGCAACATGTATTATGAGGCCATTCTTTTCCTGTTTACTTGCAGGCTGATCTTGGCCCTGATAAGTACTTGTCTGACAGAGACTTGCAGTATGCCGTGAAACTTCTTTCTTCCTGTTCTGTGAGTATTGCTTGACGATTTTTAAATTGTCCCAGCACAAAAGTGTGTATCAAAGACTGATCTTGGAAAAGCACACGTAGCCTAGTTGACGTAGTTTGTAATTTTAGAGTTGATTTCATTAAAGGTTTGCAAGCCTTTTAATTACATTTCCCATATACTCTGAGGTAACATGTTCTCAGCACAAATAATAATCTTGCAGGATTATTACAGGAGATTCAGTGTTGTGGTTAATTTGATTTTTTTCTTCTTGTGCACTACTGTGAGATCATGAGCTTTTATTTTATCTCCTCAACACCTTTAGGCTGTTAGGATAGTGCTGTTCAGGTGTAATTGCTAACCTGTGAGCTGGCATATTCTCAGGCACAGTGGATGAGGCAGTATAATGAGTATCATTATTTTTTCAGTTCTTTGGACTCAAGACAAGAGCATCTTAGTGGAGCTGCAATGGAGGCTGTACAATTTAAGCTGTTGTGAAATGCCATGTTATAAATCTGATATGCGTCTCTGCCTGAAAAACTGTCAGTTGACTCCAAAAGGTGTCACTGGAGTCTCTCTTTAAGGATGTTAAACATGTGAAAGACTGGCTGAAATGAATTTTTTTTTTTGTTTTTAATTTATATGTTAATTGAATAATGTCTTTGTGAAGTTTTCTTTGCAATTACTCCAGTTTAAGACTGAATAACTTGAGTTATTCAATGTCACTGACAGAATCCAATTTACTACTTTGAATATACAGTTCAGGCTGATCTTTTCTTACTTGTGAATTGAACACAAATGTTTTAAAAAATCTATAATCTAAAATTTACCTACAGTTTCTTCTTTTGGTAGCATCCCTATATTTACAGAATCACTTTTGCCACTGCCAGTGAATCTTCAGCGCTGGTTATTAGACCATTCAGTGAAAAAGGGACACTAAAGGACCTTATTTATAAGGTAATGTCTTCCCCCTACCCCCATATCAAATGGCAGAACATATGCTGCAATGACCCATACATGTTTTTTTATGCAAGTGTTTGCCATCAATTGCTAAGCAAACTAAGACAAATACTGACTTTTCTGGGCATGATACTTGATACGTGTGTTTCTTTCAAAGGCAAAGCCAAAAGACCCATTCCTGAAGAAGTATTGCAATCCTAAAAAAATTCAAGGTCTTGAACTTCAGCAAATAAAAACATATGGAAGGCAAATATTAGAGGTACTTTTTTGTTTTGTTTTATTTACCAGCTTTTTTGCTTTATTTTTTTGGAGGCCAGCTGGTCTAGCTACAAAATGTGGACAAACTTTTGAGCACACAAGCTTTATTTCAGCAGCAGACTTCAAAGATAAATGTAAATTGAGATAAGCTGCTCAGTTGAATTTAGATATATACGTTTGAGACCATTTATGACCCCCCCCCCCAAAAAATGCAGTTGGTGTGTGGAGCTTAAATGGGAGAGAGGTGATAATATAGTCTATTCCATGTGTAAAAAGGGAAAGAAGTAACTCATAGCCTGTAGAACATGTGCCATAAATTCATGGTTGTTAGTGTGTTTTAAAAAAATATTTTAACCCAAACTATCATATTCAGTAGAATTTTAAATTTTAGTTTCCAGATCTCTTTGGGAGTTGTCCATAAGCCTGCTTTGAGGATCGGCATCAAATATTTGTTTTGTGAAAAGTGCTACCAGTGACATGGGAATGAATAGTCAGCCAAAGAGGATGTAGATAGAAGATCAAGTTGAGTGAGCATTCCAAATGGGGGCCTCATTTATTATGCGTCTGCTTTAGTATTTGAGCACTTAAGCTGATGACCTTACGATCTCGAGATCATCAGAGCATATTGTGATAGTGCTTCTCTACTGGATTTTTTTCAGGTATTAAAATTCTTGCATGAGAAAGGATTTCCTTATGGCCATCTTCACTCTGCCAATGTGATGCTGGATGGGGATACCTGCAAGTTACTGGATCTAGAAAATTCCTTGTTGGGACTTCCATCATTTTATCGATCATACTTTTCACAGTTTCGGAAAATTAATGTAAGGTTCAGACAAGGAATTAATCTGATCTCTTATGCAAATCTTTATTCCCAACCTTTGTTTGTGGGGAACTGACTAGAATGAAAAAACCTCTCTCAAGCCCCCTTTTTTTAATCTGAGCTTTTCTACATCAAATCCCTTTTCTGCTTCCTCCAAGCTACTGTCTGGCTGCACAGCAGTTTTGTTGCAGCACACTGGAGTGAGGCTGAGGCCAAAGGTAAGCAGGTAGAGGGGGACTGCTGGTGAGTGTTTTTGTGACAGCAGTGCCAGCACAAATAGAGGTAAATTGCAGTTGTGTTAAGATATCTTTCCACCCTGGTCTGTATTTTGTAGGAATGTACATATTGTCTACTACAGTTTCACTTGTATGTCTGTACAGTGAGCACAGCTATTTACTTGTGCTTAGCTGGGAGCAGTAATCAGCCTTGTCTTCGGTGGATACTGTGAAAATTGATCAGATGCTTGCAGATCTGTAGCTATTGAAAGGTTATTTTTATTTGTTTGAGGGGTGTCTGACTGCAGGCTTGCAAAGCAAAATATTTATCTTACTGCAAAAACATAAAAACAAATTTGCCCTGTTGCAGCAATATCTTGCCCTGCCTTTAGGCTCTCATGTAATAAATTCTGTGCAGCATCATGAGATAGCCGCTTGCTGACCTTGCTAAACAAGTTCGACTGTGTTGTCAAAGAAACAATCACAAGTTCATGATTAGTCCAAATCTGTTAGTGCCATCAAAGCCTCTTCAAATAAGAGGAGCCTCTTCTGTTTAAACATGATTCAGAAATCTTGGAAATATGCTGTCTGGGAGCCTAGCAGGTATGTACAACTTGCACAAACCTAAGAAGGAGTAGAAGAGACTCTCCTAGGTTTGTTTGGTATGCATTTTTTCCCATCTTTTTGTCTACTTCCCTGTAAAGTGACAGCTGGTCATTTTATGAATCTCATTCTTTGCTGTTTGACTTAGCTAGGAAAATGTGCTTGGTTGGGGTTTCTGTTGGTGTATGGATCTCTAAACTGCTGTGTGAAGAGTTTGCTACTTCACACATTTTTACACAACTTGATTACACTGCTCTCCCATGTGTACCATCACATACAGAAAGACAACAGAGGCTGCTTTTTAGCTTGTGGCGTGAAGATTTCATCTGAGCTACAGTTATACAGGGAAATGGTTGTGGTTAGGAGCTACCTTAGTGGTTCCTCTTTTCTGTCTTCACATGCAAGATCACTGGGTTAACCAGTTGTGAAAAACTAACAAGTTGTGGTTTAACTTTTTTGTTCCCCCACAGACTTTAGAGGGTGTTGATGTTCATTGCTTTGGACACTTACTTTATGAAATGACCTACGGAAGACCCCCAGACACAATTCCGGTGGAGAATTTCCCCCCTGCTCCATCAGTGTTTGTTGGTTAGTATGCAGTGCAGAACATCTCAGTCACAGCTGCCTGGGTACACTCATAGAATTTACCTAAGCTGAAGTGATGTGAAATAGCATCCTGAGATCTTTGCACCATGTGACTGATGCCTTAGGTTTTACCTGAAGGCATCATGACCGGAAGGAATTAGTAATTTGGTCAAATAGAAAATGTGTTCTTCATGAGACGTATGTAGTGTATGAATAAAACTTTTTTAGCTGAGTGATAAAGCAGTGTTTAGCAAGTAATGAGATGCCTGGATTCTCTTGCCTCATGTCTAACATTCTTGAAAAGCTTCTATGTGTAATAGTAATGCTATAATAAAAACCACATGCCACAGAGCTTCATCACTGCTTGCTTGATGCAATACTTAGGGGAGAATCACACAGCAGTGCCAGACATTCATTCTAAGTCATTTGCTATCCTGCTGTGCAAAAATTTGTTCATTCTTATTCTTTCTTTGGTAGTGTCAGTGTTGGAGTCCATTCTGACTTGTGAAGCTCTGAAGAATGGGATGCCAACTGTCTCACGGCTCTTACAGATGCCGTAAGTCCTGTTTGACTTGTTTTATATTCATAAGAATGTTCTAAGTTATTTTAGGAGGAAGAAACTTTCTGCCCTTGTTCCTCTTTAGAAAGGTTTGTTCCTTGTTCTGAGGGATGTGTCTCAAGTGAAGCTTGAGAGGCTTTATAGAACCTGTCCATTGTTAATATGTGCATTTAACGTTTCTTTTTTCTTGGTGTGTTGGAGCTGTTATGTATGCACTTTATTTAGCATGGTTTAAATTAATCCAGCCATTAAAGTAAAGCAAGCATGATTGAGATCATGTACTGATTGGTTAAAAGGATTTAGAATAAGTAGTCTTTTTGCATGTCTACTTCAGTAGATTTTGCTATCAGTTTACTTGGGACTGGCGAAATAGATCTCTTACTTTGCTCAGCAGTGACAGTTAGACCTGCTTTGGGTATGAAATGTAGTATGGAAGTTCTGTCTGGTTTCTTGCAGGGCTTGCTTAGGAATTCTCTGAAGCATAGACAGAATAAATTTCTTTACAGGCTGCCTTCCCAGTATGCAGTGAAGGGGTAAGGGCAGGCATGAGGCAAGGCCAGGGTGCAGAAAGGGAGTGCTGTCAGTGTGTCACTGAGTGGGGACCACACCTGTCTGCAGTGCCACCCTGCCTGCAGTTGGGGCACAGCATTCCAGGGAAATTGCTGTCCCCATGCTGTGACATGTCACCAGCATGGTGAGCATGGAACCACAGTTCTGCTTGGAGGTTCTTTTATTATTTCTTAATGGGGGATGCTGTAGCTGGGGCCTCCTAAATGGCAGATTGTCCATACCTAAATCTGGGTCTGATCTCACAGCACAGATTGCAGTGCATTTAGAGCCTGCACTGAGGTTCAAATTTCCTGGTTGGGAAGAGTCACTGCAGCCTTCAGTTCCTTCTTCTCCTCCCTTCATCTGCTTTTAAAGGTGGGAGGTAGAGAACAATGTAAGCAGGGGAGAAATACTATAGGAAAACTCTTTGAATACAGAAATATACAGGTGTTTGAAGATGTTGAATAAACAGTCTATGCCCAGCTGCATTTGGTATGTTAGATACTAAACTTTACTCCCTTTATACCAATACTCTTTACAAAAGTGTTCTACATAGATATGCAATTAATGTAATTTAAAGCAATTAATATAATTTAAATATCTATTTATTATAGCCATAAGAGCATGTAATCTGAAAGGGTCAGAAAATCCTATAAACAAGGATGAACTTTCATGGATTTTTTAAAGTATTTTAAAACTTGCTTTATTTCTGATTTTTTCATTGAATACTCTCCTTAATTAATTTGATTCTAGATGTGAATTTGTTTTCTCTAGTATAAGCTTGTGATAGTTTTCCACTGGGAACAGCAACTCAGAAATATTTATCTTAGAACCAGGATTGAGGTCTCTCTGTGACAGTTTTCTAGTATGTTCTCCAGGACAAAGTATCTTGAAATGGACTAACCAGTTTATTTTCAGACTACCATTGCCCTCTAGTGTCTTTGTTTCGGATGGAAAAGGATTAATCATTTATGCTGTTTCTGCTGACACCCTAGAGGGAGGAGCAAAAATATGACAATATTTGCTTTAGTTGCCTTTTCTAGAGGACAGGCAAGAATGCAGATATTTTCAAATGTGAAGTTCACTAGATCTTTCACATGTTCGTTGTTAATTCTAAGGCAAGAGCTGTGGTAAGAGAATGTCTTTTAACAAGAGCAATGATTTTGTTTAGGTGAAATTTAAAATAAAGTCCCTGGAATTTTTTTGTAAATAAAGAATCCATATACTTTTAAGGAAAAGGTATTCTTTTGTGGAGGGGAGCCCTTTTCTGCCTTTGATATCTGCACCCGTTCTATCCACTTTCAAAATATCTCACACAAATCAGTTTTCTCTGCCATAAGTAGTGGCTTCATTCTGAGAATTGGGTGCTGCTCATTTTACAGAAGTGCTTAGAAAATAAAAAGCAGCACACAGAAACCTGTGGCCAAGGGTTAAGGGCAGAGAAGCAAAATGAGAAAGAGGGGTTTAAGTGAACAGTACCAATTGTATTCTCATTCTGGTTTTGCCTGTCTCTTGGGAATAATATTTCTCTTTTTTTCTTTTTTTTTTTTTTACCAACTGACAGATTATTCAGTGACGTCCTGCTAACAAACTCTGAGAAACCACAGTTTAAGGTAGAGTTGAACACTGATTTGCTGATGTTTGTGGAAGTGCCAGGATGTGGGTAGCTACGTGTTAATTGACAGAGGGGGTTGAGGAGAGCTGGCTTTATTTGCCTCTATGGCTGTTGCCATCAGTGTTTGGATTCCTTTGCCAAATTGTACCCGAGAATGTTGTGCCACCCCTTAGAGGAGGGCATGATGTGACCCAGGAGAGTTCAAGAGCAGCTGCTGAACTGGAGCCCATTTGTGTAACTGATGGTGATGCTGTGTCTGAGCAGAGGCTCTGAGTCATGTGGGTTGCTTGTAGTGAGAGGAAACACATTGCAAAGGCCTGTGGAAGCTGATTTTGCTACGTAGACCATCAGGACCTTGCTGCCAGCTCCAGCACTGGGGCATTTCAGGAGCCGTGTCTGGTCCCACTGGGGAGCTGCCCCAGAGCGCTTCTCCTGGAGGATGTGTGCCCTGTCTTGTCAGCCTCATGGAAATCTGGAGATGTGACTGGAGTCCCAAAGTAGTTATCTGTCCTTGCCTTTAGAGTATCCCTTCCAGGGTTTGGTGTTTCTTTGTCCTTGCTGATCTGTAGCTAGATTTAGAGTAGAAAAACATGCATCTAGAGTAGTCTTTTCTGCTTCACTAAAGGAATAGTGTCACATCTGGGGCTTTAGATCAGAAATGTGGTCAGATGAATGGTGACTTTTGATCAGTGAAGTTGTGTTTTCCTTTATCACATTGTGTGCTATGATTTTGTTCCCCATTCTGTATTAGATTCCTACTAAGCTAAAAGAGGCATTGAAAATCTCCAAGGAATGCATAGAAAAGCGATTAACAGAAGAACAGAAATTGGTAATGTCTGCATTTCTTTAATTCCAACGCGGCATTTCATTTCCTCTTACCACTTTTACACACAGAAAGTGAGTTTTTACTCAGAAGTGATTTTGAGTAATAAAGGCTTTCACCAACAGATTTGCTTTCCCAAAAATGCAATATAAGGAGTTCTGTAACAGCTATTGACTGTATGGCATTTCACTGTTTTAAGCAGTGCAGCTTCACAGGTAGTGGCTCCCAAGTTAGAGGATAATTTTAACTTCAGTACGAGTCTCCATCCTCTATAAGAAACAGTAAAGATAAAAACTAAGAAAAAGAAATCCAAACATGCAAAGTGACTACAGTGTGTTTTCTTGTACCCCAAACATGTTGTTTTCTAACATTTAAGATCTTAATATGGTATTTTTCTGTTTTTTTCTTAATTTTAAAGATTCACCAGCACAGAAGGCTGACAAGAGCTCAGTCTCATCACGGTTCTGAAGAAGAAAAAAAGAAAAGGAAGATCTTGGCACGAAAAGTAAGCAATCTTTAAATAGGTTTCTTCCACAGAAAAATATGTGTATCTTTTTGTAATGTTCACGATGCGCAGGTTTAGCCATAGGTACGTGACTCTACTGTGTTTTCTGCACTACTTTGTGGTTGTTTTCACTTCTTTAGCTAAGGAATAGATTTACTAAAAAGTTTAAGTTACAGTGGTAGCTGACTTGCATATTGGTGCAACCTGTTTGAGGTTGCTGTATGAAACTAGTCTTGGTTAACAGCTCATACCCAGATGAGCTGCTCTGCTCTGTCCTGCTCCCTGGGGAGGTGTTGGAGCCTATTTCACTCTGCTCCTGCAGAACTGTTTGTGTTGCTCTTCCTTTCTTGAGTTTTCTGCCTTTCCCTTGTGGTCAGAGGGCGCTGGAGTTCCCTGGTGCCTGGCTAGAGATATTTGAGCACAGAACAGCCTTGCTGCTCTTGTAACCATGTCAGTGTGTCCTGGCTGTGAGGAGAGGGATGTTGAGCATTAAAGAACATTGTGTGATACAGTGGATGGCTGTTACAAATCTGTGTCAGTTCAAGCCTTATCACAGAAAGTCATTATTCATTCCTATCTTCTATTCCTTCCTGTCTGCTCCCTTTTAAAGAAGTCAAAACGCTCTGCCAATGAAAGTGGGGAAGATCACTCAGCCAAATACAGCAACTCAAATAACTCAGGTAAGTACAGAGAGAAGAATTTGCTTCTACACAGCTATGTCAGGTTTTTTTGTTATTACTGTCATTTTCTGTCTGAAAAGATTTAGGATTACCAACACTTGACATATTAATATTTGACTACCAAAGTCTGATACAACTGCTCTGGGTATTTAATAATAGATAAATTGAGGGCTTAAAAATATTGTTGATATTATATTTTCAGCTGCCTAATTTAAAGTAATGTCTCCTTTCTTCTGTGCCCCATTCCTCAAAAAAAATTATCAGTCTCTTCATTCTGTTTGATATTTGAGTTGAATAACAACAACATCCATTACTTTGGCCATTAAATAATGCAATCTTCAGGGAGACTCTCTGGTGGTCAGTATTACATAGTAAGGTGTTAAGATGAATGAGAAAATTATCTGTTTAATTGCTGCTTCAGTGTCAAATTTTAAAACAACAGAGCCTTTGACAGGTCTTCATTTAGTTAAAAGGTATGGTTGGTACTATGGAACAGATTACCAGAGTTGATTTGCTTGACTAAATGTGTTCAAAAGCAGCTTGTTGTGGAGTACAGCAATTGACTGAAAATCATCTTGTAGGAGAGATGGGGTGCCACCCATGCATTGGCACAACTCTTAAGGAGAACAGAATTTGTATGCTGAAATCCAATAGCCTAAGCAACAGAAATGTTTCCCATTGAGAAATACTGAGTGCATCTCCTATGTGTCTGAGGCGTCTCTGATACTCTGTACTGCAGAGGCACTGTTGCTATGAATGGGAATTTCCCCCAAGATGTGGAAGCAGGATTGGATCTTCAGTCAATAAAGTTGGCCTGCTTCCAGCAATCTGTCTTGTCTGTGTTGAACTGCAATGTCACAGCTGTAGTTACCTGACTGTTGTTTTATTTAGCAGGCTCTGGGGCGAGTTCCCCTTTAACATCTCCATCATCCCCCACTCCACCCTCCACAGCAGGTAAGTTCAAGAATCATTACAGTATTTACCTTTTTTAATTGTTTTTTTATTCCCTTCTGCCCCTCAGTGGTGGGTGTTATTCCCAAAGATGATTAAGGGATGATGGTTTTCAAGGATAGAACACGGAGATGACAGTTACCTTGTGGCAGCCTGAGTGTGGCATGTGCTCTCTTTTGAGGGTCATAGAGAACCTTTTTATGGTTTTATTTTTCATTTAATAACCTTTCTTGAGATATACATGATGTGATTTACCCAGGGTGTACATGCTTGCTTTGAAGTCTGTATTATTCCAGGACTACCCACACCACTACTTCCCAGGCATTTTTTGGGCCTCATGTTGCAGTATGCATTCCTTCTGGTGTTAATAGTCTGTTGACTCTGAAATACTACTTGTTCATCCCTTGTTTCTTTGTATTGTCTCTTTATTCCTGTACTGCTGTGATGTATTTTCAGGAATTTTGGGTGTGGCGAATTTGGTGGCTTAAGCTTCATAAATCTCCCCAGTTCTGCTACAGCCCATTGATAACCCAGTAGAGTTGGTAGAAACACGTTCAGAAACAAGACTGATTTGAGTTAAAAATAATATTTTTATTATTTTTGCCCAGTTGTCTTTTTCACTTTGCTGGGTGGCTGTGCAGAGAATTTTGCTAATGTTTAAGACAGGGGTGGGAAGTGGTGAAGAATCTGCTTGAGTGGGCAATAGAAATGCTCTGAAAGTTAAATTACAGATCTGAATATTGAACAGTAGTGGATGTGCTTCTGTTCAAACGGCTGGAAGAGGAGCACTGGCAAATATTGATAACAAAAGATGTTAACAGAATACATTTCTAGAGGGGAAGCAGCTCATGGCATTGCTGTTTTTTATGGTGACTCTTGCCATAGGATTTCTAGTCCCAGGAACTTTCTACACAGCACAGCTCATTAATCAAAGCAATTCAATCAAATTTGTGTTTGCTGTGCATAGTCTTTCAAAGGATACTGCAGTCTGTGTGATGTAATTCAGATCAGTCATGCTGAAATTCAAATTAGTAATTTCTCCTTCAAGTTGAGGGCATGAGAAGTGTGTATTGTAGGAACTAACTTCTCCCAGTTAGCCTAAGCTAATGACTAAGATAATGACTATTATGTTGCACAGTAGCAGTGCTGTTCTCTGGATGCACTGACTCTGAGCTGGAGGGTTTGCTGCCAGTTCTGTGAGCTTTAATAAGGAAGTAGCTGAAATGTGCCTCCAAAATGGACAGATGTTTAGAAAGCATTTTTTTCCCAATAAAACTACAGTTTAGTTATGTTTTGACTTGGACTTGTTGGAACTTGCTTAAAAGCTTTTTCAAGTTTTAAGCATGGGATGCCGGTTTATGTGCTGATGGGGATCAAAATAGCTCAGGTTTGTGCTTGAAACTTGTCTCAGTTCAAACCATATTGTCACAGTGTGTTTGCTGGTCATCTTGTGCCAGTGAGCTCCTGATGACTCGTGGTGATCAGCCCTGCCTTAATGTTGCTTGTGGCCCTACCTGTCCTCACATTGTGAAGTGCGTAAATGAGCTGATGGCTTGGATGCTGTTTATGAGGTGTAAAACCAAGTGTCACATTTTCAGGAATGCTTTTGTGAGTAGAATTCATAGAAGAAATTTCAGATGTTAATTCTAAGAGAAAACTAGATTTTTTTCGTCAGCAGTGTTGTAGTTTTAGCTGTTCTAAGCAAGTATGCTGTTATTCCCTTGAGGAAAGACACACTGGTCCCACGGTAGGATTTTATTTGTGACAAGTGATGCATCTGTAGCTTTCATTTCTCTCTTCTGGTTTCCTTGTACTTACTAAGGATATTTACCTCTATACCAAAATTGCTCATGGGTGCCAGTGTGGTGAGATGATTCTCAAAAAGACATTGAGGCTTTCAGTCTGTCTGTCTGGTTTGGTATGGCTGTATTAGAACTCAAAGCATTCTGCTGATACAATACTGTGGCAAAACCAAGGCTGATGAGGAAAAGTGCCCTAAAGAGAAGCTCTTGCTCTCATCCTGGCCTGTAACTAGTCATGTATAGAGTGATATGTGAAGAATGAGCGACACTGACCAAAGGGGAACGGGCTCCAGGCTGACATGTCCTGGGGAAGAAACCTCATTTAGGGGAGTTTTCACATGTCGGGGCTGGGAGAGGTGTCTCTGAAGAAAGGCCTTGTGAGGTTTGGCTTACAGCAGAGTGCTTGGGAGAGTCAAAGGACAACGGACTAAGGAATAAAAGGAGGGTTGCCTTCTGCTGTCTAATGGCAGCTGCAGCTGTAGGACTGAGAGCATGGCCTGCTCTGAGGGGAACAGTGCCTTTTGGAAATGTTGGCTCTCATGGGCTGTTCTCATTGATGAGAATGTTTTGGGCTGGTGGTGTTGCAGGTACTTGGCTAAATAATGTATTTGAAATACATTGTTAGATGATGCAGGTGACTCTAATGTAACATCCTGTGTTTCTGACACTCTCCCAGTGCGGTTCTTTTTTTTTCCACAATTCTTTGCTTCTGTGAAAACCTGTTCATTTTCTTTGTGGCTAGGATCAGAAGGGATGCAGAACAGCATGGTATGGGTTATTTGAAATTTCACTGAATATTTTCTAAATCAATTAAGCCAGTTAAATACAGCAAGATCTCTTTCAACAGAGAAAAATTTGGAGGGTATCACTTTTGCTTCTCTGGGCTTCCATGCAGGAATAGTGAAAGAGTTGTACTTAACAATCTTCTTCTGTGCCAGTTGTTCTGAATCCGTCAGCATGTTTCATTGGCACCCATATGGTGCATCTTTTCTGCCCCTTCACCTTTCTCTAAAACAGTTGGAATGCTTTAGGAAGTGCTTTTCCTGAGTGTTTCTGACCCATAAGTGTGAATACAGGTATTAATACAGCAGGAAGTGTTTCTTGAACTGAATGGATTTTGTCTTCTGTGGCTAATCTTCCTACAGATTTTTTGCTAAGTCTCTCTAAATGCATTTTAATCCTGTAAAGCTTGAATTATGGCATGTGCAACTGAAAGCATGTATGGTGTATTTGTTGATCAAGTATAATAGTGCTTAGAGCATGGAAAATTGTGGTTCATTTTTTAAATTGGATGAAGTATTTTAAATGTAATATGAAATAGTCAATGTGCTGTCCTCATATTTGTCAGTGAGTAAGAATGTATTGATTTCTGTACTAACTTTTCAGCTAACAGTATCTGTTTTTCTTTGACACGAGAACTGGATGATTGACTTGTCCTCTCTTTATCTCTGCTGTCTTCAATAGAGCATGCATCATTTTGAACGTGAATTTTCAGAAAAGTAAGCTAATGCTGATTTATCTCTTTAAAGATGCTCTGTTTCTGAATGGGAAAGTTGGATGCAAATCTTGAAGTTGCTTGGTATTGGGAGGGAATAGAAGAAAAAAATCCAAATGTTCTTACAGATTATTTTAATGAAATACAGCATCTTTAAAAACTATCACTAAAATGATTTCCTTTGTTCGCATCCCATTCTCAGCCAAGTTTTTAATGCTGTTTGCACAATTGGTGTCACTTTATATTCATAATTAAGTTTTTGTTTCAATTCAGGCATCAAGTTTACAGCATCTGATTTACTTCCTATTCCTTTTAACACACTCTTTTAACAAAAATGTCCCTGTAAAAACCCTTGGTAAGTTCTTGTTTGAGTGTTTTATTCTTACAAATGCATGAATGAATAAAATGTGTGTTTGCAGGCAATGTCTTTCAACATATGTATTGGAAGTGTCTAGTGATAGCTGAGCACTTGTCTCAAATGTTTTGTCTAGTAAATACAGGAAGATATTTCACTGTAGGGCAGAACAATTTCATCTGTAGATGTAAATGTATATGAATACATGTGTTTGAACTAAGATTTCTTTTGCATCACTCGTGTCAAGAAGGGAAAGACAGCTTGGTTTTGATTGCCTAACTGAAATGAATGGATTTGAAGATTTTTGAATCATGCTCTTAATTAACAGGTTCAATATGTAATGTTCATAGCTAGGCAGATACCATTCTGAACCCTGTGTGTATTTATGTCTTAAGCTGGAGCTCAAGTTTAAGGGTGTAATTCTCTGTTATGTTTCCCAAGAGTTTAACTACATGATTTTGTCAGCAGCTCAATTTCAATAATAGGGAGTTCTGAGGAATTTAACAATTTTCCAGGAAGAAAGGTGATCTCTGCCCCTACTTTCCTATCTTTTGTAGTCTTGTAAAATAACCAGATAAAAATTTGAAGATAACACATGGAATCTTGGCCTAATAATACTGAGTGATCCAAGCATTTTGTGTCTTTTTTGCCCTCTGTGTGTCAAATGTGTCCCTTCTTTCACCGCATATGTTACCATTGTATTTGTATTCCTTGGCCACTGCTTTTGTGGTCATTCCCTATTGCATCTTTTACAAGTACTTGCATAGTCTCTTTGAGCCTCACCTTGCAATTCCAGACAAAATTCATGTCTTTGTTACCTGCACTTGCATCTCTTTGAAGCCATTTCTTTTGTGATCAGCTGCTCTCAGTGCTTTTACAACAGTTCACCTTATCTGTTTGGGGGTAGGTTGGTGCACCAGTCCTACAGCATCCTGCTCTGACCCCTTCAACCACTAAATGGATACTTGGACTGTTTGTGGTCTTGTTCTTCCTTTGGCCAAGTGCCAAGTTTTTCTGTCCTGGCAGTCCATCTACAAGAGACACAGGACACTCTAATGCCGGCAGTGTTTTTTTGTTATTTCTAAAATTAAGTTGATGCACATCTTTGGCAAGTGTAAAAAGGAGATTTGGATAAGTTAGATGGCCCCAGTATGCAATTTGTTTCAGTTTGTGCTGCCATCGTGTAAAGTTTTGGTTACTTCAGAAAGCAGTTGATCCACATGCAACAGGCAGGTTAAATTGTTTCAGTTACTCTCTGGTATTTCTATTACGACTTGAATATTTCCTCTGGAAGGGAAGAGAGTGAAGATGAACTCAGTATGTACTTCCATGCTTTGTTATCATAGAAGGCTTTCATGCCAACTTCTCCTGAACAGCTGGAAGTGCTACAATCACAGCACTTATTAATGTACACTGGCAAAATTGGAAGCTTGGTGTGAATACTCTGCATTTTGAGCTAGCTCCCATATGGAAAAAGTCTTTCTTCAAAGACTGGTACAAGTAGAAAATGAGGGAGTTTTGAATTATGTCTTTCATCTAGTATAGCTGCTTGTTTTAGTAACAGCAGTTCTGTTTTTACTGTTACTTGTTAGTCTGAAAACAATTGTTGGTGAGGAATTGAGAGACAAATGGAGCACAGAGAAATTTTGTTTGCTTTTTTTCTGTAGTTGAGCTTTATCCTTCATTAAATCCCTTTTGAGTCTGAGTGGCATAATGTTGCTTAATTGCTTGATATTTGCTCACTTCTAACAAGCAGTTCTACTTCAGGAACAACAGTCTTCTGGTTACCCTAATGTTGTTTTACCTTGCCCAGTTCTTGCCACTTAGCAAGTGGCAAGTATATTCCTCTTTGTAGGTCAGAGCTACTGGAAGCAAGTGTTGGTAGGTGCCATTTGTCTCTTTAGTCTTCCTATGGCATAACTCGTGATCTAGATGTTGGAGTTGACATTCACTGCTGAGTAGTTCCAAGATATGAATCATTATGCCCCTACTCCTTCCAGAATATGAGGCAAGATAGGCCCATTATTTTACTTGTGCAGCAATGATGGTGCAATGTGCAGCAGCAGAACTGCACAAAAACAGCGTGCTCGCAAGACTGCCTGGATTTGAACTGCCAGGAAACACCTCCATGCAGGCCCTCACTGCTGGATCAGCTGCATGTTCCACTGTGGGCTCTGGCTTCCCAGGGACTCTGGACATGGAGGCTGAGACAGGATGAGAAGCACAAAGTGGATGTGGCTGGTGTAGAGAGCAAGGGACACAGAGTACAAAGGTAGCTGGTGGGGACAGGAGAGGCAGGCTGGAGGTGTGTGTGACAGTGTTGTGATTCATTCAGTCAAAACAACCATTTATTACAACATGTTTGGAGAAAGTCAAACAGAACTGTGGAAGTGTAAAACACTTCCAGAAAACTCTATCTGCAGTTAGTACTTTTTAAATGAAGTATAATCTGACCAAGCAAAATGGCCATCACAAATACTACAGTGATGTGGTCCTTAATTCATAAGACTGTAAAGTGAGTTACGTAAGTATGAACAGGTAGTAAAATTTGCTTCCAGTCTTTGTTACTGTTCATGTCCCAAAAAGCAAACTGCCTCACTAAGGCCAAACAGGAGAAGCTGAGTCTGGGATGTCCCGTTAAGTGATCTCTGTTTTTCTTGCTGCAAGATCACATATGAGTCATGTTTTGCATCTTGAGTCCTGAGGCCCTTCAGGCTTCATTTCAGAGGTATCTCAGATGACACAACTCACCTGCAGATAGAGGGATTTGATCACTTTAGCATTTTCCATCTGTTCTGTTCTTCACACTCCACTGGCATTCAAGGGATGACGTGACTAGTGCAGGGCTGACCAAGTCCAGCCAAGCAGCCGCAGTCCTCTGTGGCAGGACAGCCCCGGCGTAATCAAACTCCATCTTCTCTCCCCAACTTCGCAGGAGCATCGTCCATACCCCCAGCGCCGCCCCCGCCGCCCCCGCCACCAGCAGCTCCTCCCTCGAGCACAGAGGTGCCGATGTCGCGGCCCGACGCAAGCCGAGGAGCCTTGCTCAGCTCCATTCAAAACTTTCAGAAAGGAACTCTGAAGAAAACACAGACGTGCGACTACAGTGCTCCCAGGATCAGCTGAGGCCACTGGTCACTCCAGGATTCAATTCCCTCTCCCCCTCCTGTGCTGACCCTCCTGACCAGCAACTGACCCACCAGCACAGAGCGGCTGCAGCTCCGTTCTCCCCGGTTTCAGCTTTCCTCGAGTAGCAGCACTGCCTGCCTGAATTGCTTTGCCGTGCTGGGATAAGTTTTCCAGTCTTTACCTGGCTGCAAGAACTGCATTCTCTAGCTAAAGTTTCAGGGGTACAGCAACTTCTATACAGCTGAATAAAAAAAATCTGAAAATAGGAATGACCATGATGATGATGAATTAATGCATTTTTCCTAGCTCCATTCCACCCCTTTTTTCAAATTACAGGAATGTAGTTTTAGTCTGCTCAGTTTTTCAACTCTTTTCATGCACTTGTAACTCAATTCTTGCTGCTTGGAGTTAACAAGTTTGTATCACATAATCCAATTCTTAAAGCATACTGCACAGGTGAGGGAACTGGAGAATTAAATCTTATTCCCACCATGTTTGCGGGTGGAGTTAAAATGCTGTCTCATTAAGCTTGTTTAAGTGGACATCCTACCTGCAACTCTAGGGAAAGTGTTTTTAAATGAGGAAGCAGCTGAAGTGGGATGTAATAGGGCACTGGGATGTTACTGTTGATTTAATTAAATGCAAAGTTACTTCAAGCTAATTCTACCATTTAAACTTTATTGAAAGATCCTTTTTGATTTAAAACCTTAAACAAATTGCACTTTAAAGGATTATAGATAATCCATTTTTTAAAAATTCAAGTACATCAGTGTTTGTTACTATGCAGAGAATGTCTGTACAAAGTTTCATGTAACCTGTGATATTCAGTCATTTTTATTAAAATGTTAATGGAATTCCTTCAGCAGTGTGTGGTGGGTATGTTCAGCTGGGACCGAACCTCCAAGCCAGACTTCCCAAGAACTGAACAGCACCTCTGCTAAAGGAAATACCCTGGAAAATACTCCTGGCTCTTCAGAAACAGGACCCAAGCTCTTCTGTCTGCTTACTGAGATACCTCCTCTCCCCCTGTTCACCTGAGGTGCGGAGCAGGCCCTGCTGCCCAGGCTCCTCAAGGCAGCTTTCCCTCTGTACCAGAAGCTCCTGAGGGAAGCCTGGCAGAGCTCCCTGGGATGCAGTGACATCCAAAAGGCTGCTCTCACTGCTTCCCAGCTCTTCACCCACAATCCACACACCTGCTGCTTAGGCTCAGTGCAGCTGAATAAACAAACTCATTTTACACTGCAAGTATAGTTGGAGTGTGCTGTTGTCAGCCCAGGCGAGGAGTTAAAAAAAAAGAAACCACAAAAAATTTGAACAGTAAAAGCAAAGCATCTGGGCACATATCTTTTTTTTATCACTATTATGTGGCAGCTAGTAAAGAAAAATTAGATAGTGTATTCCATCACATACTGGAAAGACTCACGATCTTTATTTCAGCTCTTGTACAGAAGCCTTTCTGCATGTGCAGAGTGCTCTTCAAATTAGACATAGCCACCCTTTCTTAACCCAGCCTGTGGGCTGCCACAGCCTCTGCTCAGAACTGCACTGAACTGCTGCACTAACAGGCTGGGCTTCATCTGATCAGCCTGATCATTCCTTTTTAATGAGCCTTGCAGCCATAGGCTCCTTCAGCCATGCAGCATGCAGGGCCTGCTCTTGATCTTTGCAGCTCTGCACTCAGTCACTGCTACAGCAGGCTCGACACAGCTCCTCTGGTACTTACCAGCCAAGCAAAACCAGAGCATTTTTTCCTTGCTCTGAATTTAGAACAGGATTTCTCCACAAACAGTAGCACTAACCCAGCTGTACTGTTGAACAAACAAGCATTACCACATTGTTGCATATATGAAGTGTGGCTTGGGGGGTAACCCCATATAAATATTTTGGGAGTTCACTATACTTTCCCCACTGTACAAAAGTTCATGGAGCTTATATAACAGAAGTTATGCATACAACGTGCCCAACACCAATAATGCCTTTTAAAGCAGGACTTTAAAACATGTATTTACAACTTATATATTCAAAGCTTTTTTCACTGCAAATACTATATCCTTCACTTGAGGTATGCAGTTATCCTCTAAGATTTTTGCGTAAGGCATGGGGACATCGGCACCAGTGACACGCACAGCTGGAGCATCCAAGTAGTTAAAGGCAGGTCCTGAAACAGAAAACAGTGTCAGGTTGCCAAGTGCTACAGTTTTGTCTTGATTCAGTTTCTTAATCTTACTCTATTTAAACAATTTTGTTCCTGTAGCTGTAATATTCCAGATTTGTTCTGGCTTGTGTTCATGCACTCTGAGGTTTGTTCATCTACCCTGTGAAAATCTCTAGAGCAAAACAGCTGCAGCTCATCTGATGTAACCTCTAACTCTGCCTTTGCCTGGCTTCATCAAGAATAATCAGGATTCAGAGTAAGGAATGAGATCAATGTACTGTGAAACTCAGTACCTTCCATGATCCTGGCACAGATTTCGGCTCCTACTCCAAACTGGGGCCAACCTCCTTCTACAGTTACCAGATGGTTTGTCTTGACCACGCTGGCTTCCACCGTTTCGATGTCCATCGGTCGAATGGTTCGCAGGTTTATAACCTGGCGGGAAAGTGGAGAGCGTGAGCCTTTGGTGTGATCTGAGCCTGTCACTGTTTGGGTAGAGGGCCCTTCAGCACTTTCAGCTGTTCTGACTCCAAAGACAAGACTTAATAAAATTTCTGATTCAGAAATGTGAAAGGCACATGCTGTTAAGGAACTTACAAGTTATAAGACCCTTGTACTTAATACACTGAACTTTTGCAGAACCTGAACAAGAACTTTTTTCTCCCAGTTCACAGGAAAGGAACCCAAATCCCACTCACCTCACACTCTACACCTTCTTTAGAAAGTACAGCAGCTGCTTCCATACAATGGCCAACAGGTCTTGAGTGTGACACTAATGTAACATGAGTTCCTAGAACAGAAACAAGTGTTAGAAAACACTTCTTAAGATTTAAAGCTTTTTTCTAGACCTCAGGCTCCTTTCCTGGTAGCATCAGGATTCACTTGAAAATTTAAGGTTCTTAGGTTTGTTTGAAATACTGAGCCCAGATTTAGTATGAAGAGAGGTAGGACCAGGTCAAGACACAAACTTTACCCATCAATTCAGGGAACTGAAGAGGTATTTAATATAGTTTTCAGATTATCCTTTTCAAACATTTATATAATTCACATATAAATTATGAACAAGTGGGCTGGAACACTAGAGTGATCTCTTTTTGCATTTTTGACCAAAACATACTTAGGTGTGGAAAAAACTGTTTCAGCCATCACCTACCCAATTTCTAGACTACAGAACAAATCCTTTATGGAATCCTTTAGAAAGGTAAGGTTTTTGCTGAGATACGGACAACCAGGTGATATTTCCTTGTAAGGGCAACAGAACGTGAAACCACACTACTAGATAAGAGAACATTTGAACACTTAACATTTGAAACACTTTTCTGTACCCTGTGATAGCAGCACCCTGAAGAGCTGAGAGGTTAAGAAAAGTCCCCAAGCATGGCAATTAATAAAGAAACAAATTATTCTCAGCTTACCTTGCCTTTCTATTTTAGCTTTTCCAATGGGAATAACGAATTCCTTTGACTGTGCCTGTTCAGACATTTCAAAGGGAACACCATACAGTAATTCACTTTCCAGCATCACAACTAGAAGGAAACATACTTGGATTAACGTGTACATCTGCAGGCACAGGCCTGCACTGACCATTAATGGTCCTGCAGCAGCTCAAGACCATAAACCCATCCAGGAAACAAGGGAGTGAGGACTATGTTTGCAGAAGCAATTAAAAAAAAAAAAAGCAAATCTAAGTCTTTACTTCAATAATGAATTATTTAAAAAACTTTCCACAACTACTCTGAAATGAGGTCAGGTATTTTACTTTTGGTACATGACAGTACAATCACTCGAGTTTTAGAAAGGTCTCATATTTTTAATTACTGTTTGTGAAAAATAAAGACAAAGGCTGTCCTGCTCTTAACTAATGACATTCTGAATTTATCATTTGAATTTCAGGATCTGTAAAATTGAGTTACATAGGCACTATATATGCAGGACCTCCTTCTAACTCATTTTCATTCTTTTTAATCCTTTTATGATAGATTTACAAATCCTTCCAGATTTCCTGGTTGATAACAAACTAGCACTGAAACTGTGTACCCGTCAGCAGCACAAAAATCAGTCTACTGTTAGCATGGCAGGGGACTGTTAGGGAAAGCATAAATCCCTCTGTGTCTTTTTAAGTACCTTAAAACTGCAGTAAGTCAACCTTGAGTGCTTTAGGGTTTAACCAATCTTTGTGGCAAAACCAGACATTCCTTAGGACCGAGTGCCAGGCATTGCGATGATCTGCTTGTGCTCACCTGGATTATCATCCCGGATTGATGCTTTCAGCAGCCCTTTGGCATCTTCTGAGCTCCAAGGACTGACGACTTTGAGGCCGGGGCAGTGCCCATACCAGGCTGCAAAGCACTGGGAATGCTGGGCTGCAACGCCAGCTGATGCTCCATTGGGGCCTCGGAAGACAATGGGTACAGCAATGGATCCCGCAGACATGTAACAGGTCTTGGCAGCAGAGTTGATAACCTGATCAATTGCTTGCATGGAGAAGTTGAATGTCATGAATTCACACACTGGTCTCAACCCTGCCTGTTAAATATACTGAAACGTATTAGCATGTTTTTACATAAAAACAGTTTAATTTGTAAAACCAGAAGCAGACGAATACAAATGTACAAACCATAGCAGCACCGACAGCGATTCCTGCAAAGCCCATCTGAAAGAGAAGGAAACCAAGGGGTAAGTACCAGGGAGCAGATGATGGAGGGATCAGCAGGGTAGGAGACACGGCAGCCTTACCTCGGATATCGGGGTGTCGATCACCCTTTTGTCTCCGTACTTCTTCCAGAGACCCCTGGAGATCTGCAGGGCAGAAGAAAGGAGTCAGGGCAGGAGGAAGGAGTCAGGGCCGGACTGAGGCCCTTTCCCGGACCGCTAACGGCTCCCACGTACCTTGTAGGCGCCATCGTACTGTGCCACCTCCTCGCCCAGCAGGAAGACGCGCTCGTCCCGCTCCAGCTCCTCATCCAGCGCCTGGTTCAGCGCGTCCCGCACCGTCACCTGCGAGACAACGGCAGGCGGGCTGGGCGGGGGCCGGGAGTGGCACTCCCCACACGCCGGGAGTCA
>VXAC01006715.1:842118-992841 GCA_013399225.1 Rhipidura dahli | reverse complement strand
CCCGGTGCTGCCCCGGCTCGGGGGCGGTGGTCGGGCGGGGGCCGCAGCCGCGGTGGGGAGCGCGTTACGGGGCGGTGGGCGAGGCAGGTGCCGGGCCGGGCTCCCGGGGCCGTTGCGTGCCGGGCACAGGGAGCGGAGGCCCCGTGTTTGGGCGGGGATGGGACAGGTGTTATGGGGGTCCTGTTCCCGGTCGGGCTCGAGGAGGGCGCGGGGGGGATGCCCTGGTGGAAGCCGCGGTGCCCGGCGGTGATTTCTGGCAGGGAGGGTCTGGGAGCCGTGGGCTTTGCTCCGGGCGGGGAGGGGAGCGGGTCCGGCTGCCCCACGGGGAGAGGAGGCAGAGCTGGGACTCTGTTTTGGAATGGGGGTGAGGCCGTGGCCTCTTGGGTCACCTGCGGGGAGAGAGGCAGAACGGGTTCATCTCCAGCATCTTTGCTGAATCACTGTGATCCCGTGGAGAGTTCTTTTACCACGAGCTCGTTGGCTCCTCTGGCATGGAAACGGCCGCTTCTCGGCTCCTGCTGAAGCCCCGGACCCCACTCTGGGCTTTCAGGGGGGATTTCTGTCCCATCTTGCCGTCACTCCTTGGTCCGTGTGTGTGCTAAGCCCCATCAGTGTGTGCGGGGAGGCTCCGTGTTTCTAACACCTGCCTGCCGCCAAACTGTTTAGAGGCGTTGTTTCCTCATTGGAAAAACACTGGTTAATATCACAGAAGCAAAGTACATGGATAAACCCCAATTATTATCACAGGCCCTGGAAGCCTGGGTGCCCTGGGTTGCTTCAGCAGGACCAGGCTGGATATAAGTCTTCCTTTGGGTCTCTGATAGGAGGGCCAAAGTCATACTGGGATGTGGGCTCTTCCAACAAGAAGCAATTAAAATAAAGGTTTGGAATCTGGACTTAAAACAGGATGTCATAGAGCTCCTCAGGGGAGGGAAGGAAACTTCAGGAGCTTGGAATTTACTGTGAAGCAATTAAACATAAAAGAGTGAAAATGCTGAATGGCCGGCGTGAGCATTTTTCCATCCTGCCTGAGTTAAAGACTGAGTATTAGTATAAAACAACTCAAGAAAAGCAAGAACTAAGTTAACTTCTAATAAACTGCATTAGTCATTATAAACTGGATGTGTAGAAGGTGATAGGTGCTTTCTTTAGTGAAGCTGATCTGCTGAACTACCAGAAGATTTGGTAAATGGTTGTTTTGAGAATACTCCTCTTCCTCACTCCCCTGGTTAGGGTGGCATAGAGCTGGAGCTCAGGGGTTGCTCTGCAGACCATCAGCTCGCTGTAGTTTGGTGGAGAACAGGCAGCACGGGTGCTGCTCAGTGTTTGTCAGTTCAGGTGAGTCACCAATAATTTACAGTAAGAACTTGCCTTTCAAATGTTCTGACTAGCTGGGAAAGAGTGAGGTTGTCCCTGTACAGCGTAACTGTGCTGGGGGATGGAGTTTCTTCTCATCTTGAGATGTGTGAAAGGCAGAGAGCTCACAAAGGGGGTGAGTAGCTGAAATGCCAAGTGTATGTTGGAGTCTTACCTTGCTCTTTTCAATTTTTAAGTTGCCATTACTAGAATTCCTTCCATCTCTCTATTGACATAAAAATCAAAGGTAATGCTTGAGGTTAAACAGCCTGTGCTATAATATGGATGCCAAACTGCCCATGGAAGACTATTGCTACAAGTGAATCCCTTCTTTTGTTTGAAAAACTAGATGAAGAACATTCAGAGCAAATCAGGTGGTCTGTGCCTCTTGACTTACAACTGCTGGGTGTATTTCTGCTCCTCCTTTGAGTAACTGTGTGTTATACCAGTGCAGGGGTCTCTCCAGGAGTGGTGGTAGCCTGTAGTCTCGGCAGTGCTGCTGGCACCCCCGGCCTGGCCTGAGCTTGTGTCTGTGTGTGTGTTTCCACAGATGTAGACGTTCATCTGACTCTTAAATGCTTTCTTTGAATTTCAGCTTGCAAACTGGTTTGCAGCTCTGTTTTGGGAGAAGCCCTGCTGAAGTTAGTGGCACTACCTGTTGCAGCAGTGCTGCTGATAAACAGCCTTGTAATCCTCTGAGTCATAACATATGAAGTAAGAGTGAGTGTTTTATAAATGCAGGTATCCAGTTTGGTGTGTCGAGTATGAAGTGATGACTTGAGTGCTTTTCTCGCTTCTCATTGTGCCATTCCAGTTCTGGCTGTACTGGGCTGTGGCAGGAGCCCCAGTGTCTGTGTCACTGCTGTGTGTCCTCTCCCTGCATGCAGAGCAGCATCACGACAGCAGGACTGTGGTTTGACACCATCTGTGCACTTCTGCTCCCACCAGAGAGGGACATCCCACTTGGCTTAACTGTGTCAGCAATTTGTCTGACAGAATTTCACTTTAAATATTTTTTGTGGTTATTAAATGTAGGCTGCCTTGGGATATGACTGTGTGTTGTCTGTAATTTGCTGTCTGGGCAGGAGTAGCTGCGTTGGCAAGGCTGTCCCTGTGTGCAGTCCATTGGTGTGTGACACAAGGACAGAGCTGGCTTGAGGCTGCCTGTGCTGGGGGGTGGATGGAGTGTCTGCCCACCCCCACTGATGATCACTGTATTCCATTCAGGAAGATTTAAAGCATCGTTGAAAGGGCATGTCATGAAGGGCATCCATCTTCAGCCTTGCTGTGATGTGGTTGGTGAGTCCATAGCTCAGGTTGTACCCAGACTAAGCTACTTTCACCTGTGCAGTTGTCTAGAAATTCGGAGCTCCCAGGCTGATGAGGGAAGTAGTGAATAGTTGGGATCACACTAGGGCATTTTAGGATGGCCTCCTGGTATCATCCTTTCATGTGGCGCATCTCACTTCAGCATTGGTTTGCTAGGGAGGTTTGTGTGTGCCTTGTGGTTCTGGGTCCTTACACAAAGTTCACTGAGATTTCTCCATGCCCTGTCTATGTTGAGGGATAGGTTTGTTTCAGATAGTTGGCTATAGTAAATTATTCACTCCAGTGTTACACCGCAGTGCTGTGATCAAAGATTAAATCACGCCTTTGCATTCTCTTTTTTTTCCCTGATGAAGTCTTGATTCATGCTGACCAAAATAACATCATATTCACCAGTTAAAATAAAACTAATGGACATCTCTCTCTGTCTTTGAAATATTCTGGATGTGTAATTCAAGTTAATTTTATTAAGATTGCAGATTTCTTCTGTCATGATTACTGGTGAGGTTTCTGGCTGGCTGCATCATTTCACTTTCAAGTGAGTATCAGAAACCTGTACCAATCTCATATGGTTTTAATGCATCTGCATGTTGTCCTCATCTTGTGCTTGACCAGAATAACAACTTCAAGTGTTGGAATTTAAAAAGTCCGGTCTATTGCTAAAAGTTTACAAACTGTACTTGAGTGACAATTCAAAAAAAAAAAAAAACACCAAAAAATCAAACCAAACCAAAACAACAAAAGAAAAAAAAACCAAAAACCCAACAAAAAAACCCAACCCTGAAAGAATTCACTTCTTGATTTGTGAGCAGTTAAAAAAAAATAATTACAGAGGTTGGCAAAAGAGCTGGTGTTCCAGGTTTATGTGCTGTTGAGGGATGTGCTTTAATGTACTCTCTTGAGGCATGCTCTGCCTCTAATTTGTAAAAATAGGATCCTGGTATGACTTGTTCTGTATCTTAGTATTCCTTGGTCTTCTGTTGTCTGACCTCACTATTTTCATACACTGATTTTGTTTTATTTTACTCTTTAATCCACCTGAGATGCAGCTGGGGCTGTGATTGTGCTGCTGGGTCCCAAAGACCTGACCTACTGGACACTGTTTTGCTCAGGCTGTGGATTTGGCAGGGCAGGAGAGCACAGAGAGGTGGGATATGCTGCCTTGTTCTGTGTTGAATGAAACCATTGCCTAGGATTGAGAAGTGCAGGTTATCTTTTTTGGTTGGGATTTAACTGTGAACCTTCAGTTGTTTTGGAATGTGGGGCTCTGTCTTGGCTAAGTCTTTGTGCTGTCTTTAGCTGGTGGCTATATATCAAAGTTTGTTAGTAAAGAGGATGGGACCAGAAGTCTTGGGAACTGTGTGGTCTTTTGAGATGTAAAAATAAACAAAGCTGAGAAGCTCTACCCTACTTAAAACAGGCTGACCTAAATTTTCAGCAATTCTAGCAGAGAGGCAGGCTCTGGGTAGGAATAAAGGCTTGCTGATGACTGCCTTCCCTGTCCTTCCCTGGCTTGACATGGTTGACAGGCCACCTTTGGCAAATCAACACTGGTGTTGGAGGTCATTCACTTCCCCCTTCCCCGAGTTGCACAACCTGGCTGTGGATTTCCCTTGTGCTCATGTGGACGGTCCCCTTGTTATGCAAGTCAACAGTTCAGCATCTTCTGGGAAGTCACAGCATGAATCTCTTCTCAAATTGCTTTTGTTGGAGGGTGTTGACAACATGTTAGATGTCTTCTGGCTTGTCCCTGCAGAGATTGCTTTAGAGTATGTGTCTGGGAAGTCCATTCATACTCTTTGTCTGTAGATTAATGTTCTTGCTATCAGTTGCAGTTCTCCACTACTGAATTATTAATTCTGCAGTGAGAGTTTTTTTCTTCTTAGTGTTCATTGACTTCCATGCATGATTTATTCTTCTGAGCAGTATGAAACTGGAGCATGGGAATGTTGACTAATATTAACAGATCATATGTGTGTCCTCAGAGGGGGCTAAAGAAACTTTTTTAATTGGGAAGACGACATCTGTATTTCAAAGCAGTTACAGTTTCCCAGGTGAAAAGTTGCTTGTGAATATGTATTACCCTCAGAGATACATTGCTTGTTATTCAAGAAAACTGGGATGTTCAGGCAACTGGTGGAATGGTTACTTGTGTGCTCCACAGACAGTCCTGTGGGTAGTGTGATAAGAGACAGAGGGAAAAGTGGGTTTGCAGATTCTCCTGCTAATGTGACTTTGCAGCTGAAGGCTTTCCTGGCAGAGAGCCTGCCTTTGATTGGAAAGAATTCCCCTTGGTGTTCTTGTAGGTACTGACGGTCTGCCATGTTTTGTTCTGTGTTTGTGTGTGCTTTTTCCTGCAGGGAGATAAGAGGAGGGGAATTGTGTATCCTTTCAGCAGCCTTCTGTTAAACTTGGAATACCACAGTTCAAGCACTTGAACAGATGGATAATGGAGACTGGGGATATATGGTGAGTGCAAGTGTGTGCTGTGTGCTACAACTGGGCTTCCGAGGTCTCGCAGCAAGAACCCTTCCAGATCTGCCTTCTGTAGATCCAGAGCTTCAGTCATGAGAGAGGGAAATCTATGCCTGTTAAAACAGCCTTGCAACAGCTTACTCACCTTCCCCAGAGTGCTGCACCTCCTGGGCAGTTTGTGAGGAGTGCCCAGGTTCACATTTCCTAGGGACAATCAGCCAGGACTGAACTGGTGCCTTGAGCTCACTGTTACCATTTTCCCAACACAAAGGCCGAAAATAGTTTGTGCTTTCTGCTTATCATTTTAAGGACTTTGTCATTTTATTTATAGAGAAAAATATTTCTCCTTGTAAATCTTGCCTCAAACTAGACAAGCACATCTTATTTTCCTCCCCTTCTCATTCTGCTGCCATGCATATGTCTCTTTTCTCTGGCTTGCTGCAGTCCTGGTTGTTAGAGTTGGTGGCCAGATGGGATTTATGTTCCTTTCTCTCTTGCTTCCTCATGTGCTATCTGGAATCCTATGCAAACTGGTTTGTGCTCTTCCCCCCTCTTCTATGAGACATGCTAATTTGTTAATAAATATTTCTTTTTAGAGTTAAAAGCTGAAAGTTCTTTTTTTCCCTTGCCTGTTTTAATGAAGCCTCTGAACCAAAGCAAGGATTATTTTGTGAGCTCTTGGTCCTATGTTTAAACTTGCACTGTCTTCCTCTTTTGAGGGAGAAAAAGAAGCTTAACATTTGTTTGGCTGATTTTTTTCTTTCCTTTTTTTTTGGTTTTGGTTTTGTTCTAGAATGAGAGACAGATTGTGAAAGTGAGGAACATTGCTGGGCCTCATTCTGACTAACTTGTTCTTCAGGAAATTTCTCTGTTCTCATTTCCCCATCTGTAGAATAGGAAAAAACTTGCTGCCCAAATGCAAAACTTACTCTTGTGACAGCAGCTCAGTTGTTAAGATTTCTAAAGCATTCTGGAAATGTGTGTTCTGCATGCTAAGTATCGTCCTGTCTAGTTGCCAGTTGTGCCTTGTTGCTAGGTGGCTTGGATTTGTTCAGGTTTGAACAGCCCTTAGAGGCGTTGAACGAGAGAGGTGTCATTCTCTCCAGTTTTCCAGCTGTATTTGCCGTGTGTGTCAGTGAGGTGATCGAATCTTCTTGTTGGGGCTTGATAAACTCTGCAATTTCTCTCTTTCTAGATGACTGATCCAGTCACGCTAAATGTGGGTGGACACATGTATACGACCTCCCTCACAACTCTAACGAGATATCCTGACTCAATGCTCGGGGCCATGTTCAGGGGAGACTTCCCCACTGCCAGGGACTCTCAGGGCAATTATTTTATTGACAGAGATGGACCACTTTTCCGTTATGTTCTTAACTTTTTAAGGACCTCAGAGCTTACTTTGCCATTGGACTTCAAGGAGTTTGACCTGCTCCGGAAGGAAGCGGACTTCTATCAGATTGAACCCTTAATTCAGTGTCTTAATGACCCCAAGCCTTTGTATCCTGTGGATACCTTTGAGGAGGTGGTGGAGCTGTCCAGCACCCGGAAGCTTTCCAAGTACTCCAACCCGGTGGCTGTGATCATCACACAGCTCACCATCACGACAAAAGTCCATGCACTACTGGAAGGCATTTCAAACCACTTCACCAAGTGGAATAAGCACATGATGGACACCAGGGACTGCCAGGTGTCCTTCACCTTTGGGCCATGTGATTACCACCAGGAAGTGTCGCTCCGAGTCCATCTCATGGAGTACATCACAAAGCAAGGCTTCACGATCCGGAACACCAGAGTCCATCACATGAGCGAGCGTGCCAATGAAAACACAGTGGAGCATAACTGGACTTTCTGTAGACTGGCACGGAAAACAGATGACTGATTCTGACTCCACAGGAGCCACTTCAGTGATTAGCAACTTAATTGGACAGTGAACCCAAGAGAGTCTGGATTTTGACTAAAGCAACAATATGGGCTTTTTTTTATACGACTATTTATTGTTTATCAGTGAGGACTGGAGGAGTTTCATTCTCTAGCAGCTCTGTTCTTTTGTGCAGTTCAGAAAAAAAACCGTGCATGTGCCTGTTCAGTCAAGACACCTTTTTGTTTGAAAGAGGGAGTCCGAAGAATTAGTACGATAGGGTATTTTGTGTCATTAACACAATTCTCTGACTCGACTCAAAGTGCTAAAATTACCTCTTGTTTAAATGGTTTCTAATCCATCTAATGCTATGACACTGGGAGAAAGAAACAAAAAAGATTTTAAAATGCAGTTGGGGGAGAAGCTGCTATTGTGTAGACTAATTTAGTTTCTAAATCAATAAACAGTATTGTAATATTCTAGGAAAACAAATCCCACCCTTTAAAAGTACTTGATAAGTACAGTTTCTTACAGTTATGACAACTGTTTCTTTCTATGCATATAAATCAAGCAACCAAATATTATCTGTAGCCATGGAAATATGATTACAAATATTTATATTGGAATCTAAATGCAAAATGTCCCTGTGGTAGAATTCATATTTTTAATGCCTGGTGCAATATTATTCCCAAGTGTAATGCCTGCCAGAAGAAGCTAATAAAAATGTGAAATACAGAATACTGTTTTGTATTTTCTTTTTGTCTTTTAGAACTTTCATACTTAAAAAAACCAAACCCAACCAAACAAAAAACCCCACACCCAAATCCTGTTTTATTGTGCTGCAGAGTAGTTCAGGTGTTCTGGTAGGGCCCTATTTTCTTCCATTAATGATGTAATTTGTTTTATGTTAATCATTTGATTAAAATGTCTTCATTATAGACAAAGCTTGTATTTTGAAAACTGCTTTAGATTGATAGATAGACAGCAAATATTTGTATTGGCTAAGGGGGTAAGGATGGAGGGAACACAGAGCCTAAACACTTGTAGGTGCTAATAGAGTTGCCTGGTTTGTCAGCACTTTATCTAGTGACTTTATATATATAATTTTAACTGCAGAATGCTTTTTCTGGAGATGTTCAAGTCAAGGCACTCAAGTTCTGTGGCTTTACTCAATTTCATACAGACATTTCTACTTATCCTGGTCCCTTTGCTGTAGTTTTTAATAGAATTTCTGGTTATGCTCTAACTTGATTGCAGCTGGGAGTAAGGGAGCTGGTATCTGTTTTGTGGACTGGATCCTGTTCTCCCATGAAGTTCTTGCCCCAGGTAGGTGGGAGCTTTCCATCCCATATCTGGCTTTAAAGTCCTGTCTTGGGGGGTATTTCTCTGTCATATTTTGTCTCTTCCTGTTCATACATTGCAGGTTTTTGACTTAAGTAGTAAGAGGCAGCAGTGAGAGCTTTATTCTTGCTATCAAGGAGGGAAGAGAAGCAGAACTGATGAAGCTCAGGAAAAGTTGTTTCTTTGTGGCAACATGTGGTAAGAAATAGCTGTGTTTACTGGCATTGAATTATAATCACAAGATGTTCTTTGCAACCCTTCATTTACTAGCAAATTAATGACTGGCCTGGATCAGCCTGCCCTTTCCATAATTATGAAGTATAATAATTAGAGAAGCAGTATTCCAAATAATACACTTTATTGGAGCTCAAAATTTATAGAAAGACAGTATGAGCAGCTCTATTAATGGGAAGGTAAATTCTGCAGACTGAAGCTGGCATCAGCTTTGTCTGCATCTTCATTAGGCAGGAATGTTCCAGTACTGAGCAAATCAAGAGCTATTTTAATTGTCAGAACAGATATACTTTCTAATACAACTTCTGATCAAAGAGAACAACTTGTTCCTAAAAATGAAGGATCAAAATTTCACCATGGATTTTTCAGTAAAGTTGGTTGCTTTGGGTTGTTTTGAAGGCACTGTATGGTTACAGTACACTGAGAGACGGTTCACAGTGTGGTGGCATTTTCTTTTTCTCAATCATCATATAGTGGATTTAGAAAAAGAATAAGAAATCCAAATGAGAGAGTTTTGATGCCATCAAGACACTTCAGGATAGGAAACAGTGAACCCTGGACCATTCCTGACTAGACTGTCGCACAGCAGCGGGTAGCACTCAGCACTGTTGGCATCTGTCTAATTGCAAATGGCTGGCTGAGAATCTTTCATATTTGTAACTGCAAGTAAGCAACTGATTACTGATTATTAATTCTGATTAGTCATTACTGATGCTTCATAAATGTACTGCTGCACAAAGAACAGGAGGAAATGCATGCCCTTCACTTGGAACATGGTCTTCATAATTTCGATAGCGTGTTGTGCAGAAGTGGCTTCAAATACCTCTCGTAGGCTGGGCTCATCTGTTCAGAAAGAGAATGTGGAAGGGAATTAATGGCAATTAGAAGGGAAAGGCTGTAATTCTTTTTCTTAAGAACAATCTCTGAAATACAGAAAGCTGCACTATTAAAAAAAAGCCCAACCAACAAACCACCAGCTACTTCAACTACATGCAGTATCTTTTTCCCTGTGTGTGCTGTCCTTCATAACCAGCACACCACACTCATCCCAAAGGGGGACAGCATACTATTTAACCTCAGAAAATGTGCTTGGAGTTGAATGTTTGCTGAAGGCAAATTTTGTGTTCAGCTGTAGGATTTCAAAGACATACTAATTACCACAGTAAAAATCTCACTCAAGGCCAAATAAGTTTCAAACAGAGCAATACATATTTACATCACACATAATTTTACATTACTCCCCAGTATGGATGAATTGAGAAAGCAAAGTGCTAAGGACCATGAAGGATCAAATTGCTTTGTTTAACACTTACACCCTTTCTGGTTAAACATCTTATTAAAACTCCCAAGTTCTGCACTAGTAAAAATATCAGTGTACAGAAAATACCCTGCATTTAGTGCTGTTCCATATTAAGTAAATAGACTTTTATTTCAGCTTATTCTTTACAATGTGATACAAATCAGTGAAAGAGGAATTAAAAGCTCTTGTCTCACATCTGTATTGCTTTTGTTAGAAGAAAAGCAGTTTCTGCTCTGGCTGCTGTGGAAGTTGCCCAGCTCTAATTCATCCCTACCTGGTTGGTGGGTGACTTCTGAGCCCACTCATAGAGCCGCTGGTAAACCTGCCCATCGTAGCTGCCCAGCGCAGAGTTCAGGCTCTTGTCCGTGAAGTCAAAAGCATCCACCAGTGGAACAGCATCCTTCCTATGGAGCACAGGAGTCACATTCCTGTTACTGAGAGGGTACTGCTTTGCAAGATGGGAAAATAAATCAAAGATAAACTTGAAAGTCATTTGCCCAGGTTTCTCCTGGAAAGCTTGTGCCAGTTGTCCTTGTCTTTACTAGGGGGAAAAATCCTGCTTCTTTTTGTTCGTCAGGGGCATCTCTAGGTGACCCTGCCTTGGCAGGAAAATTCAACTAGATGATCTCCAGAGGTCCCTTTCAACTCAAATAATTTTGGATTCTGTGATGTTCTACTAATGCCCTGAGCTGTGTGCACTGCTGAGTGGGTGTTTCCAGGGTCTTGTAATCACCTGGGCTCTGTCCCTAATTCAGGACTCAATCTCATGTCAGATGTTTTCTCAGTAGTCTCTGCCAGTTTGTTCTTTTGCTTTTTGTCTTTCTTTGTTTCATTTTTCTTAAGCTATATGTGTTTGTCTTATAAAATGGAATAAGGTTCCTACTAGATTGCTGTGAAGTTGCTTTGGTGATCTCCAACCTCCATCTACCTTTCAGTATTTCTGTTACCTCATCGTGAGGTGTTCAGCTCTTCTATTCATGTATGTAAGAGCAAAACAACCCTGACCCATCCAAGGGCTCATCTAGCCCAGGGGCCAGTCTGACAGCATGGAGAGATGGAGCACAGGCAGCATCTCCTAAACAGGAGATCGTTTCTTTTTCCACATCCTCCTATCACCCTGGGTATAGGAAGTTGTGCTGGCTGTACCTCACACCTGAGTTACCAGGATGCAAAGTGGTTTGCTCAAATGCTGGCATTAACATCTTCCAGTTCTTTCTCGGGATGAGCTGTCTGAGGGTTTGGGAAAGGCTGGGATTTTGCTACAGACCAGGAATTGGTTGTATCCTTTCTTCTAACTGTAAATCTGTAAATACTCCATTCTTGAATCCTGTTAACAAGGAATGGACTAACACAGAAGTTGCAATGAATTCCAAAGACAGCATGTTAGGCTTTTAAAAATATTATGTTGAACTTAGCAGAATCTGAATTAAGTGATATCAGTTCTGAAAACCCTTGCTGTTTGGCTCAGCTCTGTTCAGCTCTTGCTTATAGCATGTTACTGGTTCTCTCCAAGTGGCTTAGGTAGAATTTTACATACAGTAGCAACTCCTCTGCACCATAAGTTAGTATGCTCTAAACAAACAGCACTGAGTAGTGAAAGCTGAATCCTTTGTCAAAAAGCCTCTGTGAGTGTTGTGGTACGTGAAAACCTTAACTCAGAATTCACAAAGTTGGTGATAAATGGTGTCAAGCAGATGCATCTGAAGTAGCTGTAGGCAGGATTGTTTGGGTACCAGTTGCAGCTCAGCCATGGCAACAGAGTAGGCTGTATTAGCTGTGGCTTAAGCAGATTTTGCAATGTGTGATGGGTTGCTGTGGCTGCCTCCTGCCAGTGTGCTCTGACTACATATTTTCCTGCTTTCACTCTACTGCAGATGGTAGAAGGTGTTCATGACTTCTTCATTTATAATTTAAGATTTCATGTTACAGAACTTTAGAGATAGCAGAGGAGCTGGACACTTGGGTCTGTTTTGCCATTAAAACAAGCTCTGAGTAGATGTTCCAATCAATTTCTAGTGCTGCCAGGCAATGAAAATAAAAATGGAATGAGGTGAATTGACTGTGGAGATGTTGCCATAGGTACAGCAGCATCCTTGTATATCTATCACAGGGATAAACTGCATAGCTGTGTGTGTCCTGCCAAAGCAGCTCACCGAATGACAGCCAGGAGGTCCAGGTAGGATGCTGTGACCATGTCCATTTGAGCTGCAGATATGTATCCATCATGCAAGAAGGCTCCTGTATTTGAGAAGATCCCGTGTAGTGCAAAGAGGTCACAGAGATGTTTCATAATCTTCTGGATGCCAGCCTTGGTCTCGAGTTTTTCCACAGTTTCTGCAAAGTTTTTCACTGCAATGTAGTGGCAGTGAGCCTGGAAAACAAATGCAATCAACAGTGAATGCACCTCAAAACACTTTTAGTAGGCCAAGTGACTCAAATGTTCTTGCAAAGAATATAAAACCTTTTCATTTCCCTGGCACTTGTCCAGTCTGTATCCTTTGTCTGCTGGGTGACCAGGCCTTTTGCATTCATGGCTTACAGCGACAGCAGAAGACAGAATGTGTAAACAGTCAACACTGTGGTATTTGTAAACTCCAGAAAACTGCTTCAGAAATCATGGCAGTACTAATTCTAAATACTTGTGATGAATATCCCAAAGAGTTTATGTGAAGGGAACACACTGGAATGTGCTTGTGTTGTAATGAATGTCGGTTGTACATCAACAGGAGAAAACTTCTGTTGAAGACCGTGGACTCGTGGTACTTTGGGATCAGTGTCCATGAGACTTCAGCTCTGGAAACACCATTGTCACAGAAGAACAACCAAATTTACCTCCCACTTTTGTGGTTTTAAGTAAACTGGTAATTTTCAGCCACCAGTATAGTGTCTGACCCAAAAATGACAGAAATATTAGCTGAGGTGCAGAGCAGATGAATTAGGCTGACGCCACCTGTCTGTGGGGTGATTCTTGCTACATTGACACTGCTCTGGGTGGTTGGTGGTGCTGGGGTCTGTGTGGGTTCACTCCCCCACTGCACAGTTCCCCTCCAGCTGTAAGTGTAAGCATGGCACACCTGCACTGCAGCTCTTCCTGCTGGCACGGTGAAGCAGCAGAGGTGGAGGCCACTGTGGACTGCAGAACCTGCCTGAGAAGCTGAGTGGCCACTCAAACAATTAACCTGTATGGAGTCTGCCCGGTGTCTGAGCCACTCAGCTGAGAGCTGGCAGGTGTCAGTTCATGGAGTTGCCATGCCAGATGTGTGGGTCAGTCTCCAGGGAAGGTATGGAATAAGACGTAAATACAGAATTGCCCCAAGAAGGCAGCAGTATATAAAAATTTTAAAGTTATGAAGAAAACTCAAGGGGTTTGGGTGACTTTTCCTGTCCCTGAAATACTTACAAAACTTTGCAAAACTGTCTAGCAGCAGCACTAAGAATATCACAGCCCTCTGCATATGTTAGGCTCTTCAGAAACAGTTAATGATGTTAAAGTAAGTTGAGGATCTGTTTAAAAATCTTCTTTTCCTCAAGGAGGGAAGGAGGAAGGAAGGAAGGAAGGAAGGAAGGAAGGAAGGAAGGAAGGAAGGAAGGAAGTTCTTCACCATAACTGTAGAGGAATTGCACTTAATTGCATATTAAAAAAAAAATTGGTTTTTGGAGACACAGAACTATAAACAGATTTAGTTTTCATTGATGATTAGGGCTTTTCTCCCCTCTTGTTTTATTTTCTGCTTAACTGTACTAATTCACTCTTGTTTGTTGAGAACAAATGCTGCTGTACCAAAGGTACTTCAGCTGAAAGCATCTCTTATTAATTTGATTTGTTTTATCTTTCAGCAGTAGTTAACATTGCACTTGATCACTGGTTTTCACTCTTTTCCCTGCAGTTATGTTTCCAGCAGATGGAAGAAATACCAGGCATGTTTCACCCTTTGCTGTGACTCCATCAGCTTTCAGTGGAGTGGCTTTGGGAAGACTCCTGGGAGCCAGAAATGCTGGATTCTTAAAAAAAGATGAGTGTTGGCTGGAGATGGCAGGTTTATGGTGCAGGATATGGGAGGTCTGATTCTGCCAGTAGTGGCAGCATAACTGTGAATGTATTTTTTCTCCCTTTCATTTCTCCTAGCCTTTTTCTACCTGGCCTACACAGGCAGCAAATTTTTCAGATCAGGAATTGCTTCTTACTACAACTTTTCTACCATGCAGACCACAGTGACGATTTTTGTGGTGTCTCTTAGATGTCAACAGGAAACAATAAACAGCACTAAGGCTTTAAGCTAGTCATGTAATTTCTCTTGCATATTGTTTCGTAATGACCAACATCAGATATGCAGATAAATTTTGCTAACCTTTGCAGCCTGCACCAGCTGCACTGTGCACTGGTTCCACGCATCATGCTTTTTGACTCCAGACTGAATCAAGTCCTGTAGTTTTGCTGCTGTGCTGCTTGTGAGTCTGGAAAATTGAAAAAGCATATAGCATATGTGAATGTAGCATCCCACATGCATGAATTTGCACTCGGGAGTCATGGGTGACTGAATGGCACACTGGCATTTCTGATATCTTAAGTTATCTACACTCAGCATGAGTGAACTTAGATTATGCAAAATATAAGTATAAATTGTGAGAAAAACCCAGACCACCCTTGTACTGAAGGAATTCTGCCTTCTCCACTGCCAGGGTAGTTTATCAGAGGTTTAGCTGAGCTTTTCTTGGGTTGTGTGTATGTAAGGAGAGTTTGCAAAACAAACAGTAATACTGGACTGCTGTTACATTACGTTTCTCCTTTTCTACACAGGGATTTAAATCCTGTTCCCATGGATAATGAAGCTTTTGGATGAACGGCTGTTTTTACACTGGTTTCAATGACAGCAGGATTGTATTTTTACCTGGTTTTCAGAGGTGGCACCTATACAGCCCATAACTGTGCACATAATTCTGAGACCACTCATGGTACCATTTTTATTTGTGTTGACTTGCTGAATGTGTAGTTGAAAGGCTACAGACAGAATGAGAGGCTCTGTTCTTGCTACGATGTCAACTGAAACATAACTTTTTCAGGTATGTGAAATTTTAACATTCTATATATAATTGCTCAGGGTCCAATAAAGATTTTACTGGATGGCAACTCAGTGTTGTGGTCTGGGATTTACTTTATTAGTGCCATCAACTTTGTGAAATGTAGTTGTTTGGTAGCACATGGCTTAAGAACTTCTGAGTGCGAAAGCCTCACATGAACATCTGACATGGCTGTTAATCCTGTGTAGCATTCCTTTCTTTTTCAGGAACAGATGGTGCCAGTCCTTGTTTAACTTATTTTATGTCCCTTTAAAGCAAGGAAGAAGCTGCACTTGTAACACATTTCTGATGTCAAAGAGAGAAATCCTGTCTCCCATCCTGAGTACTGACCTGACTGCCACATGTTGATAGGCCTCAGTGTAAATATCTGGACTGAGAAAATCCAATTTGTTCTTGGCTGGACACTTCCCGTGTTTCACTGCAGCCAGATAAGTGACAGATGGTGGCACAGGCTGGCCAGCATTGGCTGCCATGAAGCACTTAATCAGGAACCTGGGAAGAGAGTAACAGTCAGAGCAGAGTATGGTGGTGATCTCCTTGCAGCAAACAGTCATGCAAAAAGTAAATGGGCTCAGGTGAGGAGCAGCAAGGTGTGACCCATCCCATCAGTGGCCCAGAATGGACTTGAACAAGTAATGACCTTTTGTTTTGAATGTTACTCACAATAACCTGATCTGTGGTAGGTCTCAGGTGGCCTGATTGCATTATTTAATACTACAGCAATCCATAACAATAATTTTTTCAGCAGAAACTTGCTGTGGCTATTAGCAGTCTCAGCAATGTGGTGATTAGGTACATTACCAACTTTGCAACCTGAGTCTCAATGCTCTGGAGCTTTAACGGTGATTTGGTCTTACCCTCTGTGATCCCCAACACACACAGTCACATTATGTTAACACATGAGACACTTGGAGAGAGTTTACAAGGAGCATTCCCCACTCCCTTAGTTTTTTGGTACCTCTACTGTGAGCTAGACTGACCAGGTCTGGAATTAAAAGGGTACAGCAATTCTCTCAACCTTGCTGTTGATCTTGCAAAAAGCAATAATGGGTGCAGAAATGTCTGCGTGGCAGCACAGAGCTATGTGATGGCTCTGACCCTGGGAAGTGCCCTGATTTTCTCCTTCTAGTAAAAACATACATTATTAAAAGTTCAAGCAGCTGTAGTTTCTTTATCCTGTATTTCATCTACTCTTGATAATCATCACTCTGTGTGTTTGGAGGAAAGTGATGTTCTTGGAGCATGACTCATCCACTTTCAGTATCCAGCAACTTTGCTTTGAACTGACCTCACTTTACTAATATTGTGTTACATCGCACCATTGTTAAATTGTTTGCTTAAAAAATTAACCACAAAAATTTCACAGCAATACCTTTGCTGAGGCAAAGAGGAAAATGAGGTTATGCAGAACAGCACCTGCAGACGTTCCCAAACCAAAAATAGAAGAGACAATCCAGTTCCCATACACTTCCATGCTTGTTAGACTGAAGACATGAATAGTTTATGTCATGAGCTGTATTTTTAGAAGGTGCTGTGAGAAAGGTGTAGCTGGTTTTACTGGTTTTGGAGAAGTGTTAAAGGCTGAATAAATGAGGGGGCAGGCTTTTAGATTCACACATTTGAATTGTTACCTGGCAGCTTGCAGGAGCAAAATGGTGTTTTCGCCTTCATAAATACAAGAGGCAAGTATTTTGGTATACAAGGAAGGAAGTCCACTCAGCAGGGAGTAGCCATGGCCCCCACAGGCCCGGAGACAGATCTCCACTCCTGCAGTGCAGTGCTGAGTGATCACGGCTTTAAAACCTGAAGATAATGCATGAAGCTATTAAAAATGAGAGGGAAAAGCAGAGTGTTACTGGTGGAATCCTCAGAATAAGTTCCTTTTCTAAAATTTTGTGCAGTATCTGGGCATGAAATCCTTGTCAAGTCCCCCTTTGCATGGTAGTAGCACCCAGTTCTCTGAGCCTGGCCTTTGGTGTCTGCCTGGGATGCTGCACATGCTTCTGCTAGGTACACTGTGGTCAGTTAATGCAGTTTTGGGTTTCTCTCAGCCAGTTCTGGGTTTGGCCACCTTTGTTCACAGTGTGTTTTCATTTCAATTTCACCCAATTGCAAAATATTCTGTTCTGTTTAAAAAGTCCCATTTTTGGTTTTGGCTCAGAAGTGTATGCATGCGCATTGTAGATGGAATTGTGTAATAACACTTTGTGCCACCAGCTACTTGGAACGAGGCTTTTAGCCAATGGACATGCTTTTCAAGAACTTTTCACTCTGCAATGGTTCCCAAAACAAAAAGTTTTGGGTGGTGGAGTGAATGCTGTTGCTGACTGGTTGTGGACCTGGGACACGTCATTTGAGCTCTTAGTGCTTCCTCTTTCTCCAGTTTTCTGTGAGAGGAATGCTTGTCCGGTTTGCTGAAATACTTTAACATTTAGAGATGAAAAGTGCTGAATGAGCTAATCCTGCTGCAGCTCACCTCTGGCAGCATGTCAAAGTTCTTCTTCTGGATCTCTCTGTACCCCCTGTTGAATAGGTCCTGCAGGTAGTCATTGATGAAATGAAAGGCATAGGCTGCTGCCAGCTGGGGCAGCAGTTTCTCTTGCTGAGTCTGGTAGTCAAGGATTTTTGCTTCCTGTTCCCTGTTGAAAGACAGCTGATGAAGCAGGGAAAGTGTGGACACGGTCATAGCTACTGTTACTTTACCTGCTGCAGAATGAAAATAGCATTTTTCATTACCAAGAAGCGGTGTGTGAACAGGACTGAGCTGACAGTGTGGCAGCAGATCTGCCCAGCTTGCTGAGCTATTGGAAAAACAAACCTGAAAAAGCCTAACAGTGTAGAAAAGGCACTGTATGGTCAGTCAGTACAGAGGGGAACAGGGACTGCAGGAGAGGAAGAGAATGAAGCCTTCAAGGACAGCAGGTTGTTAGGTGTTCCAGGAAAGGCAGTGGCATTGCACCCGGATAAACCTTGGCTTTTCAAATGGAATTTTTGTGGCCCTGTGTGTAGAAACGTTTCCCTGAAAATATTTGACTCTGAATTATTTAAAGTCTTCTGAGCTTTTGTTGGATGTTCTTTATCACTTCTGCTGTGGTTGGTACATTTAGGGCTTCAATCGATTGAATTGGTTTTTACAATAGTTCAGCTCCTGTGCTCTTCTGTTTGGTTTGTATTTGAACAAAACCATGTTTTCACTAGAGTCTTTCTGCTTTTGAAAGAAGATTTAAATGGAAATCTTTGTAATCCATTCAAATCAACATATCACTTTAAAAATAGTGGGGCTTCAACCCTGAATAAGAGTCAGTGATTAAAGTGTGGATATTGGATTTCTGGATGTTGGAAGGTATTTTAATGTTGCATCCACTAGTAAAACCCTATGGAATAAGAATAAGAATTCAGCAACTTATCCACTTTGTCTGGATTCTGCTGAGTTATGAGATTACTGGGGACGGCCAATTATAAAAAAAGTAAGTTGCCCGTGTGAGCCACTGACCTATTCAAAGTATGAAACTTATCTTGTAAAGAACTGTAAACATTCTCTTGTACTTTGACTGAAGCTCATTAATGTAAATAATGGGGAAGCATGTTTATCATGCCCTGTCTGGGCCAGGAAATCAGCCAGTGATGGGCTGAAAGATAAGATGAAGAGAAGAAATACAAACTGGCGTGGGGGAACACAGTGTACAGTCCCCTTCCCACCGGGATGCATGGTATTACCCAGGCTTTAGCTTGGACTGCCGGCGAACCACGGAGTACCGGACGGCGATGGTGCAAGCCTTCATTAGGGGTGTCAGAACCTCGTCTGAAATGAGGGAAATGCGCACTGTCGTCATTGTGAAATAATTAATCTTCTGTGACCCCTGTCTTACATAGGTGCCATCTGGTCGAACCTAGAGTAGAGAGAGGCTGTCAGATGCTGCCTTCTTCCGTACTACTGTGGTTGTGTAATCTCTATGCACAGAATGAAATGGACATAAAAATCCTTCACTGAATGCAAACAATGCTTTTATGCATGACAGATGAAAGATACCCATTTGAAGAGACAAACTCTTACTGTTTCTGGCAGAGGTATGTTCTGCCTGCCCCACGATCCCCAGCTTCTGAATGTGAAATTCTTTACACTGACTTTCATTTAGGATTCAGGTACCTTCTGCCCTTGATAAAACCTCACAGACTTGCTGACACTCAAAGGAAGCCTTTTGTCCTGAATTTAGACAGTTTCCTGGGTCTCTCTGGCTGAGAAATGAGAGTCTGATGGTGAGTTTGTGATGTGAGTCCACACATACCTCACAAAACTTGCTCAGCATGTTCTCCCTTGGGATGCGCACATTCTTCAGCAGGAGATAGCCGTTGTCAATGTGCTCAAAATTCATTTTGGGACCAATGTCTCCTGCAGTTACGCCTACAGCAGGAGAAAACATAGCCTGCTTACTTCCACTTGAACTTTTTGCTCCCCATTTTGTGTCAAGATGGGGACCTCTAAAGAAGGGCATGATCAGCTCTGCTTCTTCCCTAGCATGGGTGGTCTTGCCCAAGGGGTGAAACAGGCATTTGAATGCCTAGTAGTAGTTTGTTGCCACGATCCATTGACAGATGGATCTGTGCTGGCTGGGGTCAGAACTGAGGTGTTAATGCAGAGGTGCTCAGAGCAGCCCAGGCTTCTGATTATGACAAGGACTTGGTCTGGATATGGCTGAGGATATGTTAAATTTCCCTTCAGATCAAAAGGTTGGCCTAAATGATAACTACACCTTGGGTACCTGTCTTGGCTTGTCTTGGCTTGTTTTGGCAACTCTAACTCTCCCTGGGCCCAATGTTTTTGAAAACATTTAAGGGCAAAATAGGCAGAGCACCTGCACAAGTGCTGCAGTGTCTGGAGTTATTTACCTGGGCAGAGTGAATGGTCCTGAAGGCTGCGTATCTGCACAATGAAGGGATGGATGCCATAGCACTTCCCATGGACATACAGCTGAGCAAAGACCACTGTGTGGGTTGCTGATCTTCCCACTGTGAGAAGAAAAACAGGTCCATTCCCTTACCATGAGATAGAGCACAAATACAGTTAAGAGAGGTCAGGACTAATTATGTGTTGGGTCTTAGGTATAGGTCAGCACAGGTGTGAGATGGAAACCTAAATCAGCCCACTCTTAGCTCTCAAAAGTGGTACCATTATTCTGCCTCTATTACTGCCCATTATTACTGGGCCATTATTACTGCACCATTATTTCTGCTACTCTATTACTAGGCTTGGATTAAGAGTTTTGTAACAGAATATGAGAAAAAAGAAACAATCTGAGCTAAGGTAATGCTCAGAGAGTGGGAAGTGCTGTGGCTGTTGCAGTCACTCCAGTTACTTTCTGTGAAACACCTTCCTGAAGGAAGCCAAGAATTTCACATTTCAATCCTTTATGTTGAGGCTGTCTGATGACTTGAATCCTTTATGCTGATGACCTCCCTGCAGTTTTTGGTTGTCTGAGTATTATTTACAAAGAAGAGAAGATTTATTCCTGCAGAGGCAAGAGCTTTCCTGAGTGAAGTTCTTCAGCCTGCAACTCAAGGGGTTTTTGTAGATGATGGTGGCTCCCTTGTGGCCTTTGAACTTAGACAATCCCCTTTCTCTTACTTGCTTGTCCATCTGTGTATCTCTTATTGAAGTCTTGTGCTAGCACCTGGGTCCTCAAAAACAGAGCTTAACCAGGGTAGATGGAGTAACTGAAGGAGGCAAAAACCAAAATATTTTGTGTGGTACTTACTGTCTCCAGGCCACCACTTCATGGCAGAGATCTTTGGTGTGTTCAGTATAAACTCCTGAGTAGCAGCATCAAAAACTGCTGTCGTTTCCAAACCCTGAAGATAAGTGCCTTTAAAAAAAGAAATTTAAAAAAGATCTGTGTATCTATCTATGTATCTACCTCATGGTATATCACAGGGATGGAGAGAGTAAAGGGTCCCTGGAAGCTGGCTATGGGTATTGTCATGGTTTTGTGGTTTACCCTTCTGCCGAGAACCATGAATGAGAACCCAACCACCCTAGTCCCAGTCAAGGATGGACAGTTTGGAGTCAAATTCCCATGAGAATTTGGGTTGCAGCCTTGTGTCATACAGAAATGCTGTTTTTCCTGCAGCCTTACCGTGTCCCAGTTCAGTCTGGGCATAGCTTCCAATGAGCCTGTGCTGGGTGGCAAGAGGAATCCACTTGGCAATTTGTTTGTCAGAGCCCAGCACTGAAATACTTCTCATGAAGACACGGTGAAGGAGGAACGCGACATCTCCTGACAGTGCCCTGCAGAGAAGGCACAAGTGGTGTTTTTAAGGGGATGAAGTTCCAGGCATGTGATGAATGAAGCAGTGGCACTGCAGCGGTCACCAGACAGTACCACCTGCTGCCTTTTGATTTCTGCCTTGTCATACCTTTCCCCGCACCCAGCAACAGCACAGCATTGCAGGAAAAGTGCCCTTCCAAGCTGCTTTGTTTCTTCTTTCATAACAGAGTTTGCTTATGTGTTGCTTGCTCATTATTTCACTTGGTCTTGGAGTAATTATCTGTTCTGAGTAGCAGATGCTGAGCTAATCGCATAGCACAGTTCCAAAGCTCCTGAGACTCTGTGATCATTTTGTATTTTTATTTTACTTCAAAGGATTTTTTTCTTGATTATTTAAGTCAGATTTTGAGGCTGAACTTAAAGAAAAAACAAAGCAGCACCCTACTTGAAAAACCCCAAACCCTCGCAATTAACTGTGGCGTATATTAGACTGAATTACACAGGTAGGTATCTGGGACCTTGATTTCCTGAACATTCTCATTCTGGAGAAATACCGTGGTATGTTGTGTTTGTTGCTGTACTGTTTGCTGTTTGTTTGCTGCCCATTGCTGTCAGTGAACAGTACTGGGGTTCACAGAGATTTGGCCTGAATTAAGATGCTATTTTCTTGTGGAAAAATTCAAATACATCCAAGTAACCCCTGGTTTGTTGTCTGGTCAGGTCGTTTGCCATCACTGTCTACATGCATCCTAAAACTCACTATTCCAGAAGCTGTGTACGGGAACTTGGGTACAATGATTCCCATGGCACAAATGAGAAATTTATGTAAACTTTTTTTGTGTGTGAGAAATAATAAGAAAACATGAGGAATATGACTATATCCCTTTTCTTGGGATTCCTTAGAACACGGTTGAATCACCTCACAGATACAGGTACATGTACAATAAGTGGCTGTGCTGTTCTCAGTAGCTGAATGGCTGTTAGCATTGCTTTACTGCAGTGCTCTACAGAGCATCTCTTTTCACATAGATACCTTCTATTGTTAACAAATTACTCTGACCTTTCTTTTATACCAGCCCTGAGAGCAAATTAATCATGCTGAAACTGTGTGTGTGGGGGGGAAACATGAACAAAGACGTTAAAGGGAAATTGCTTTGATTAACAGAAAATGACTTAATGAATCCTTGGCAGCCTGGCCAGAAATAACGTTCCTTTAGCTGCAATTTGAAAAGCTGGACTTTAAACTGTGTGAGTGATTCACTGTGCTGGGCACTGGGAGCCAGGATTCTGTCGTAAGAGCTTGGTGCTCACCTGGACTTTCATCAGGCAAGAGCTGCTCTGCCAGACAGTTCTGCTCCAAATCCAGCAAATAGGACAGCATAGGGCTGGCCCTGACACAGCCCTTGGCATTAGGGGGCCTGATAAAAGCACACCTGGGTGGGAGAAAGGGTGGAATTTTTTTATTCTGAGGGAGCTGCTTTTTAATGGGAATATAATGATCAGGTCCAAGAGCTCTTCATGCTACATTTACCCCTTCATTAATTCCACTCGCTGTAGGCGGTCAAAAGCTCAGCATAAAAAATTATAATCTTTCATATGACGGGGACAACTTTTTAGCAGGGCCTGTTACCACAGGGCAAGCGGTAATGATTTTAAACTACAAGAAGGTATGTTTAGACTAGACATAATGAAGAACTCATTGTCAGTGAGCGTGGTGAAACAGTGGCACAGGTTGCCTGGAGAGCTGGCGGATGTCCCCTTCCTGCAAACATTCCAGGTCAGGCTGCTCGGGGCTCCAAGCAACCTGATGTAGTTGAAGATGCCCTTGCTCATTGCAGAAAGCAAGACTAGATGACCTTTAAATGTCCTTTTCAACTCAAACTGTGCTATGAGTCTATGACATGCCAAAAAATGGCTCTGAGTGTCAGCAGTGCTGTGTAAGGGACAGGCATTACCCTTCTGAGTGACACTGCTGAACTTGCACCTTCCTAGTGGGTACATGACCCCACCAAACACAGTGTGCCCTGGGCAACAGCCAGCCAGGAATTGATTTAGCAAAGGGGGAAAGGAGGGGCAAGCAACTGAAATGTAGAGCTCAACCCCACAAAAAGTGTTAAGAAAACTTTTAAAGGAAAGGACTGTGAAAATATTTTATCCTTATTTACCTACAAACTAAGGTGAGTTTTTTCTTTTTTTTCCCCTTTAATAAAATACATGTTTTCTAAATATGCAAAATGTAATCTTTAATTTATTTAGAAGTCAGTAATGTAACTGAAACAGCACCACTTCCAGTTCTGGTTACATATTTAAAAATGTCTAAGGGGTGGTATGAGAGCTGCAGCACAACTAAGGAGGTTGTTGAAGTGGAAATACCATGTTGTGGCTGTGAACTGCTGTAATCTATCATGCTGTACCCATGTTCTGCTCTCTGAGAGGCTCCTGGTCATGTACCACCATTTTCCCTTTTCCCAAGTGTGCTGCTAAAGTAAAAACCTGCAGTACATTTTTATCCAAACCTATTCTGTCAGCTGTTGGCCTTTCCCAGCCTTTCCTGAAGCTTATTCTTGTTGGAATACAAAGCTTTTAACAAAAAATTAGTTGTACACTAAAAAAAAAAATAATCACCTGTAAATGTACTTATATTCAGGTCCATTCTCAGTCCATCCCATCTCATGCATCTTTTTCTGGAGATGAACAGCCTTCCTGACTGCTGCTTCATACCTCTCATTCTGGGTCTGGAAATACTGATTTTCTCTGCTAAATACAGGGTCGGATTCGATAGTTTCCACTGCAAAGCAACACAGAACAGTTGGTTCTCCTGGGGCTGGGGAAGTGCAGGCAATGCCTCAAGCCACGCTTGGGAGGAGCAGGCAGGACTGGACTCATGGATACTGATGCTGTGATTTTTAGGGTGCCGGCAGGCAGGTTTTGTTTTGCCAGTTCTGGCTCCCATGGCTGTCACATGTAACTGAAAAGCAGTGGGTTTGGGGAAGCAGGAGAGGAACTGAGTGGGCCTGAGAGAGGGGTCTGTTCAGTGGAAATGGTGACCCTGCAGGGTAAGGCACCGTCCCTGGTCAGGGTGGGAGAGGTGAAGGTATCTTCTGGCAGAAGATACCAAGGATCTCTCTGCCTCCAGTTGCTGTGGGGGCAGTAAGGGCTGCGGGGAGCTGCATTAGCCAGAGAATGGCTTATGGCTGTAGTCTTGCTCAGGATGTTACCAGCCCACTGCACTGTGGCAAAACAACAGAGTCAATACTTCTGTGTCAGCCTCAACACTCCCCTTGTCCATTCTGCCTTAAAACCTTGAGTCTATTCATTTGGAATGTTATACTGAACTCCAGTGGCATTGTGAAAGGCATTGTGAAAGGGGTGATCCCAATGGTTGTGCTGTTTTCCTTTGGTACGTGTATAACATGGATGCAGTTACAAAGACAACAGAGAGGGTTTTTTTCCTCTGTTTTTTCTGAGCATACAGTCATTTTTTGGCACACCCATCATGAGTGAGAACAGCTCAGCCTGGTTGAGCCAACCCACGCAAGAAATTCCCCACCTGGATGAGCCCAATGTGCCAAGGAGGGAAGCTGGCTGTGGTTCACACGTGATGTGCATTTCTGCACAGCGGCACCAGCCCCTGCACGCATTTCCCTTGCACACGGATGTTTGACCCTCAGTTCCCATATTCCAGTTCAACCAGTCTTGCCAGAGACAGGGAATGGGAGCGGGGAGGAGGAAAAGCTTCAGACAGCAGGAGCGGCTGCGGAGGAGTAATACTGATTTACATGAAGAGAAGACTCAAGCTCGACACTCCTTTAAAGAGATGGGCGATAAACAAATGTCCAGGAGCACAAACCCCACCGTGCTGCAAAGGAGGAGCAGAGCAGCGGGACACAGGCACGGCCTGTGCCAGCCCCCACCAGGGGGTAAGGCCACTCACCCACTGCCCTCCGTATCCGCGTCTGCTCTGCGCCGCCGTCCAGCAGGGCCGTGAGCTTCTCCACGCTGAAGGAGGCTGTCTGCCTCTCGCTGGCGAGGTCGGGGTTCACGCTGCCCAGCACTGAGCCCTGCGGGTACTTGCTGGTCTCCAGCAGAGCCATCCCGGAGGCTGCGCTGCTCTAGAAAGGGATGGGGCTCCTCTGACACTGGCACCCGTCAGTGGATGGATGCCTGATGGGTGTTGGCACAGTGAGGAGTGGTTTTGGTAGGTTGGCCAAGATGTTGTACCTGCACAAGGGTTGCATGAATATTTAGGCACTATGCTGTCCTCATTGCAATGGTCAGTGGAGATTTATGGCATTTTAAAGAACTCAAACTGCAGGTTTTATGACATATGTTAAAACATAAAATATTTTTCTTTTCCCAGGCTGTCCCAAATATTCTATGAGAACTTCATGCTCATATTGTGATATCCCACAACTACGTGTTAATGTTTAAAAGAGTTTTTGGCCCAGGGCTCACAGGCACTGGTGGCTCTGCCTGTGCTGCCTCTGTCCTTGGGGCTCAGCTTTACATTTAACCCCTAAGCCCAGGTTAGTGAGATTTGTCGCGGGACACTAGTAAAAAGAAAAGCTGTGATGAGTAGAAAATAAATCAGATTTTTCCCTTGAAGAGGCTCCTGCCTTTCTAAACATCAGATTACTTTAAGAAATACAAACTCTGGAAACCACTGCAAATGTGTTATCAATTCCTGCTTTTTCTGATATTCAGGCCTTTAATCCAAGGTGTCTTGCTGAAGAGGGAAAAGCCTCGGGGCAGCGCGGGGGGCACACAGGGTCGGGGTAACCCAGCGCTGCCCTTGAGCCGTCACGGGGAGCGCGGGGCTGGGCGCCGGGGGCGCCTCGGCCTCAGCTTCCTCTTCCGTGAGGCTGCGGGAGGAGAATGCGATTCTCTTCTCTCCGTGCAAACGCAGGCCCCCACGTACCTCGTCTCAGGCGTCCTCCGTGGAGCCGTCCGGCTGCTGCCTCCCTGCCTGGGCTGCGGCTCCCGAGCCCTGTGCGGGGACCTTGTCCCCGGGGCCGGCGTCGCGGGCCGCGGGTGTTCCTGCGAGCGCTGACCTCTGCAGGCCGAAAACCCCACAGCTCCCAGCGCTCAGAAGGCTCTGCGCTTCAAAACAGGACTGTTTCTGATCCCGCTTCAGGCAGCTGGCGCGTTGGAGTCTGCACTTCCAGTTCCGTCACCAAAGTGACACCCTGCCCTTCTCCTGGTGTTTTTAGTTTTGGTTTATTGTTTCCGTAGTCTGCTCCGAGAAGAGAGCAGCACCCTTCGGGCTGGCACTACCCCTTGCCCGGGGGTTTGACGTGTTCGGGGTTTTGCCAGCTCTTTCATGGCACTGCCCCCAGCTCTTCCCGCAGTTTGGTCTGGAATGCGGAGCTGTGCCGGGGGGCGAGGGAGCCTGACACGGGGCACGGGCTGCCCTCACCCCCGGCGGTCCTGAATCTGTCCCCGTAGGCAGGAGATGGGAGCTCACAGCCTGCCCACACCCTGCCCACACCGTGCCCACACCCTGCCCACACCCTGCCCACAGCCTGCTCACACCCTGCTCACACCCTGCTCACACCCTGCTCTCCCTGGCTACAGCAGATGAGCCTGACGGGAGAGGAATCCAGCAGAGGATTCCCCCTGCCCACAGGTCGTCGATGGGTCTGTGCTGCCGCTGCGGACCCGCGCTGGAAACTGCTCCGTCAGGGAATGAGGTGGAACGCGTGGGGTTCACATTACGGAAGGCTTGCTTTAATATGGGAAGTTAAGCAAAGGTCGGGAAATAGGATGCAGTTTTGAGTAACAATTTTAAACCCTGTTGAAACAAACCCAGCAGCCACGAGGAGGAGCAGTCAATGAGAGCAGCCGACTGCAATGCAGTGAGTGGCTCACGGGCAGTAGAATGTGTGCTAGGGATCACTCTGGTAGATTAAAGATGCCTTGTGGCTCCATCACGCTCCCAGAGTGACAGGGTGTCCTATGGATGTGCCGTATTCTGGTCTGTATCGCACAGCATCACATCCCGCAGTGACTCGGGGTCATGCTTGGGAGGCAGTACATCTTTCTGAAGTGCTCTGTGGGATTTCTCCATTTGCTCTTACGTTTCTTTCTGCTGGAGTCAGAAGTGCTTGGCCTTGTGCTTCTTGAATGCTGTTTGCAATTCAGCAAGTGGGTCTGGCTCTCCAGAAGGGAGGGTGAGGGATGACAGATTGGAAAAAGCCTGTCCCAGAACCCCTTTGCAACCTGATGTTCATGCAGATTTGGGCACGCTCAGGTGCTGCTTGAGTAGGATATTGCCAGTCTGTGTTAGTGAGATCTGAGCTGGAGAGCCACCAGAGCTGCACATCCAGCTCATCTCCAAGTGCCTGTGGGTACCCAGAGGTCTCACAGGCTGTGATGAGAACCAGCAAAACCCACAGGAGCACCTGGTCATGGTCATGGTGTGTTGGAACACACCCTCATTATTATGTTGCTGATAATTTTGCATTTTTGCTCATTTTCATTAGGCTAGATCTCACCAGTATCATGTCCAATTCAAGATTTCATATAATGATTTCACTAACACAAAACTGTTCAGTCTGTGGCAGTTTTAGATCATTTTGGGAAATGATCTAAGTATGGACAAATACCTAGGATAGGCAGAGGTGAATTCCTGAGAAGGGGTGATCAGCCAGGGCCAGTCTGAGGGTAGCACTGGCTTGAGGAAAAAAGCCAGAACTTGCCATTTCTGAGGCAGTCATGAGGAGTAAATCAGGCTGTGAAATGTAAGTTTTCTTTGACAGGAAATTTCACTGCAGCAAATTATCTAGGAGCACTTCAGGAGTGAGTGCATAGGAGAAGAGATCTCAGCATGACCTGGATAAAGAGCAAAGCTGGTATTGAAAACTCTGGCAATAAGAGAAATCCCAGGCACTGGAGCAGTTTGAGCACAGCTAAAAGATTTTTATCTTTAAAGAGCAGAAATGATTGGTTCCTACTCTCTTCCACAGAAAAGGAACTGTCACAATGAACGACTACCATTGGCATCCATGCATGATGGATGTGTGTGATCACTGTAAGGAGTTTTGGGGCACAGCCCACTGAAACCTCACTGCTTGGGGCTGGGAAAGGCTGATAAAGCATTTTATGAAGCCGTGAGTGAATGCCCTGGTTTCATGTCTAACCAAAGGCCTGGAGATGATTTGTCCCTTTGGAAGGTTTATGCCAGGAAACGAAGTACACAACCTGCCATGGTAGGGTAGCAAGGGAGCTGTTATTATAAGCATCAGTGAGGGGAGAGGATGTTTTGGAAACCTCCTGAAGAACAGGTTTAGCAAATGAGATCTCACCCCCAGTGAGGAGCTGACTGGCACACCAGTGCTACAGGGTGTGGAGGGTTGGGAACACCATGTACCTCCCAGTGTGGCAATCCCAGCAGATACCTGGTGTCATCCAAGCACCACCTCTGCCTTGTTCTGAGCGGGATGTTGGCATCTGTGCTGATAAAGATGTTGCTAATGAGACAGAGAAGTCCTCTTCATTTGCTTCACTGCATTCAGTTTCAGTCCTGGCTCTCAGGAACCATGGTGTGTGTGGCCGGCACATTTGAAGCATTATCTCTTTTTTTCATCTACTGAATCTGTGGTCTTTGGTTGCTACTAAAGCAACTTTAAAAATGTTTAAAAATAATGAAATAGGCTCATTAGTGTGAGGATTACTTGTCAGTTCAAAAATGTGTTTTTAAATTAAATCCAAGGATGTGTTTCCTTGGCTTTGTGTGGATTTTACCCTGCCAGGCAGGTGGGCATCCACAGTCAGTTAGAAATCAGATTGGAAATTTCAGTGCACAAAGACTGATTCACAATTTGTGTGCCCTTATACTTTTATCAGATTGAGATGATATCTGGGGATGAGTGCTGGCTGCAGTGCTGGGGACAGATGATGAAAAGAGTTCATTGGTGAGCGAGTTAACACAACATTAACAAAGGAATTGGAGTCAGACTTCACTGGTTTTTATGTTCATTCAGTTTATTTGGCTGTTATCTGTTTGTATCCTTGGAGCTTTTTCGGTTCCTTGCAGAAAAGAGCAAAATATACAATGATAATTAGTTTATTTCTTCAGAAGTGTCCACATTAAACTGTGAGTTAATTCAGTAGAGGTGCATGACATATAGTTTTATATAAATGTATAAGCACCAACACAGAATACAGACTATATACCACATATAAGCAAACCACATACACAGTGCAAAAAATTGTCTTCCATCAATACTCTGATAATCTGTGTCTTCTGGATACACCAGTTTTATTCAGGAATGTGCTTTAGGGGCATAGGGAAAAAAATTAATGCAAAAGAAATAGAGATACAAAGATACCCCAGAATCTTCCTGGTGATGCCCATACTGATTTTTTTTAGGGTGCCATCTCCTCACTGCTATGCCATGAAGAACAAGAGCATCAGTGAAAGTTGTATGGACTCTGTGTCTGAGCCCAACCAGGGGTTACCAGTTCAGAGGGGTGAGAAGAACTGTGCTGGAAAATGCTGTGATGTTTAAGCCAATACTTAAAAGGATCATTTCACATGTGCCATCTCCAAGGGCTGGAGCCTGAAGCTCTGGTCAGGGTTGTAGCTCTGTGTGCCCTGCTGTGTGCCCCAGGATGCTGCCTGTGCTGGCTGCCCCTGCAGGTGGGTCCCAGCTCACAGCCCATGGGGCTGGGTCGGGGTGGGCAGCTGGGTCGGGGCTTTCTGCTGTCTCTCCACTGCTGGAAGGATTTCTTATGACTCTACTAGCCCCGACTGAGTTAGGACAGTGAGACCTGGCCCTCCCTTGCCCTTCAGGACACCTGCTGGAAATGACCCAGATACCCCTTAGCCACAATGGATCGTGTTGTGTGCAGCCCCTCTCTCTGCTTGGTGGACACTGCATCAAAGGTAGCCACCTTGATTTATTTTTCCCCTCCAGGTAATATTTGAATACTTAGGAAGAGCAGCAAAACCCTTTCTGCCTCTTCATTACTGACCTTATTGGATGGCTCCCACCCAAGGACTTGCATAAATGCCCCTGTCCCAGCCTGGGTGAGCTGATAACACTGATTTCACTGGTGCATATGGAACGACAGATTGCCTCTCCTGGAGTGCATTTCCATCTGTGGCAAAATTACAAATTAATTTGCTGAATTTTTTTGAGCTCTTTGATCAAGGTTACTTAATCTATGCCATAACTCCTCACAAAACCTCAGCACAGTGATTCTGGCTTGTTACTTACATTGATGTTATCTATGGAATATAATGCAGCATTCTTTACAGCTATATACAAGCACCCTTAGCAACACCTTTTTATCCTTGGAGAAATTTGGCTTTTTTTTTCCAGTGAAAAAATACTGGATGCTGCTTCTTCCTTATGGTTTTAATCATAACCTGTGTAAAAAGCTTCACTGTCAGAAATAATGTCATAGATCCTTTGGGATCTATTTAGAATAGATCCTTTGAAGTTCTTGTTTGACCCATAGTGACAATATGCACTGGATTTCTGAAATAAAGTCGTGTTTAGAATAAGCATATGAGCAAGGGCCTTAAAAACTACAGCAGAGGCAGTGCCATGAGATGGGGTGCTCAAGGACTGAGGCTGAGTTAAGGGTCTTTTTGGTCCAGTCTGTCACAGAAGCTCCATACCTGTATCACTGCTCTTGACCCGTGAGGTGGCTCAGATGTTTTACTCAAGCTGCCACGTCAAGCAACAGCCCTCTGAAATGAAACATCCCACTGGACCAGGAGACTAGAGAATGGATTAGTAACTTTTTAATAAATATGTATAAATGCCCAGTTTCCCTTAAGTTACAAGTAGATCCACTGAAGATGTGAATAATAAATGTTGATTAACCAGGTATTACCTGCCCAGCTGACGACGTCCACTGAGGCTGTTCAAGAGCCAGTGTCCAAAGGCAGTCAGTGATGTATGCTGTTCAGGCTTTGTATCAGGGTTGATGCGAGAAGCAAGAAGCTGAGATATTCCTGAAAATACACTGCTAGCTCTGGATGTGGATATCCCAGGGCATGGGTGCCCCCTGAGTGTGACAGGCTCTGTCCATACATGGTGCGAATGCACCATCCACCTCAGCTTGGCTATACCAGCAGCAAGAAGAGTTTTAGCTTAGCAATGTGGCAACTGCAATGAGGCAGCTCTGACCTCTGGAAAAGGGGATGAGAAGCACTGACAAGTAGTTTTGCATTAGGGCCTACATGTGCTGTAAGCCCTGGTGCCGACAGGTACCAGCTGCGTGCAGGATGGTTAACAGGACAGCCTGGCACCGGTGGGACATGACCACGTCATCCCCTCTCCATCACAGGACATTTCTTGTGGGTCCCTATGGTAGGACATGTCCAGCTGCTGGGCAACGGGATGAAGCTCAGTAATGCAGGACCAAGAAGCAGTTTGTCTGTCTGCTGCATCCACAGGGATCTGCTGCCCGGTCACTGCATGCTTCCATGGACACCCATGCTGGGAACACCCAGCATTTGCTTTCTGCAAAGAACATTTGCCTTCCACCTGGGGTATTGATGGAACAGCCCAATGCATTTTCTGCCTGAGCATGGAACTACCTAAAATGCCAGGGTTTCAGACAGGGCTGAAATGCAGTTTAAAGGTGCTTATGAAGTGTAGCTGCACCTGCCTGTGCTGTACTGGTAAGGGCACACAGAGGTGGCTTTTTCTGATTGTACAGGTGTGCTGCCGAGACACACAGCTTCAGCCAGGCTCGACTGGCACACTGGTGCAAAGCCAGTGACCCTTGGGAAAGGCATTATGGTCACCTGGGCTGTTCTCAGTAATACACAGGTTGTCCCTTTTAGTTACCGGGTTTCTAGCAGGCTCTCCAGAGCTGCAGCTGCCCTCTTGTCCCCTTGTGCCTGGCAAACCTGCCTCCAGGAAGAAGCAAGAGTCCCCCAAGCTGTTCCTACACAGACTTCCCTGTTTTATTTTCTGTGTCTCTAGAGTTAACCAAGAGTTAGCTGGTGATTAGTGTGCACCCACAGTCTGGGGGAAAAATTACACCATTCTCTCTGCATCCACTTGTGTCAGTACTTTGGTGAATCCTTCACTTTTTCCACAGTGATTCCCTCCTGGTCTGGGAAAACCTTTTCTGTGCCTTCTACTGGAGCAAGTGTTAATAACTGCAAGTAGCCCCGGCGGCATGGCTGGGAATGTCGACCATGTACAGAAATTTCAGTGAGGGTGTTTGCGCTGGCCTTGGTAGGATCCTGGTGGGTTTTGGCAGAAGCTACGCTGCTTTCTCGTCCCCTGTCACCGTTGATGTTCTTCTCAGGTTTTCCTTGACTTTAATGAATTCTGGTGCATGGTCTTCCTGCTTCTCCTGCTCTTTCTCCAGCTGTAAGAAATATTTCATTGTGCACATGAAAGGACAAAAGGGCATCAGCTATGTTAAAAAAGGAGGCTTCATTATTGCTGGGTCCAGTTATTAGTGACCAAAGCTGAATGAGTGTGTAGTGCACATGTTGTGGCTGTCTTTTGATAAGCCATCACACCAGACCTATGTTCACCCTTAATCTCTCCTTCTGTCCTGCTCAAACAATAATTTCTTTCTTTCCTCCAGGGAGGAACATTTCCATCAGAAATGCAGGGTAGGGCTTCACTTCAGACCTGGTATGGGAGAGGGAGGAAAAGGTTTAAATCCTTCCCAGCAAAGGAGGCCTGGGAAAGCTCTCACCATTAGATATTGTCTAAGGTGAGGTACGTCATTGTACTGCCTTACTTCTATATATGAAGTCTTTATGGATCTTCCCCAAACCACCTTGTTTCATATTCCTCATTCTCTGAGAGTTCCAGCTTTGATTTTCAAGTGATCTTAGCTTGATGGACATTGTTGTTGTGTTGTTAATTTAACACACTGGTTTCATCCATTTGCATTGCAAATACGGGCAAGTAGGAGAGGCAATGACTTTATTCTCAGTGGTAATGAGCCTGCTCACTGCTTGCACTGGTTTGGGTAAGAGGGAAGACACAGAGCACCCAGGGCATGGCTGTGCTGCTGTCAAGTGCACAGTGAATATTGCTTTCCCCAGGCAGAATTTTGGCCAGGGTACAGGAAATGTTCCCCAAAGCAGTTTGGGTGAGATTGCAGCAGTGTTTCTTCCAACACTTTTGCAGCCTCTCACCCCACACTGCAGGATCCTGATCACTCCTGTGGTGGGCGCTGCAACAGCCCTCATGCAATTTAGGGTTCTTTGAACGGGAAAAAACACCCCACAGACACTGTGTGGGACCCAGAGGAGACCTGGGGCAGTGGTGTAGTGGTGGGGGTCCTGGGTAAAGTGGTACAAACATGGTGGATGCCACTGTAAGGATGAGAGTGCTGCAGCTGTGTGGGGCAGTAGGGGAGGATGTACTTTGGCTCCTGTTTTATGGAGGGGTAGCAGTGCTATACCTTGGGTTGAGCCTCAGCCTGCCCATCTCCCCCCTGCCATATGTCGGGTGGTTGGGATAACCCAAGGGTGGCTGAAAGCTCAGTTCTACCTGATCCAGCCGCTGGTGCCTCTTTAATAGTTCTTTTTCAAAGGGAGACTGCAATTTCTTTGCCTCTTCCTCTTCCTTCTTCTGTTTGATGAGCAGGTCCCGCCGTCGGTGTTCGAGCACTCGTTGCAGCTCTGGCTTGCTCTCCACACCCAAACCTCTGTGGATAAAAAGCAGATAAATGAGGGCCAGAGCACCTACACCTGGAGTGCAACCACTGCCAGCCTGGCAGCCCCAAAACTTGTCTTGGTCCTAAATGGAAACACGGGAGACCGGATCCACGAACCAGCCCTGACCCACAAATCCATCCATAAGGTTTGAAGGTGTTTGATGGTGCCTTGGGGTGCCTGCTTGGGGTGGGCACAGGTTGCTGTTCGTACATGGCACGTGTGGTGCTGGAAGTTCTGCTGATCCCATTGCACGGGAGCACCACAGCTTTCGGTGTTGGCTGTGAAAACGGGACCTTCCATAGGCTCTGGCTGTTACTGGTTTTAACAGTGTCAGGTTTAGGTTCAGCGGCGTTGATAACGTGCAATAATGCCGATTTTTTTCCCACCAGCAGGGGTAGTCATTGGGCTGCAGTAATTGTCCTGGCAGCTCCTTCCCTCTCCGCGCATCCCATCTGAAGCTTTGAAGATTTGCTTCATCTGAAGCTTTGCTTTGGAGCTGAGGGCTGAGGACGCCCCTGCTGACATGGATAGTTTGGATCAAGAGGCCAAAATGAATTGTCCTTTTCTCCTGGAAGCTGGAGGGTCTGCTGATGGCACAGGTGCCTGACTCCCCTTTGGCCACCTGATGCATCTCAACCCCTGTTCTGGGAGGGCTGGGATTACAGGAAAGGAGACACAGCAGGGCCATGAAGGCAAGGCACAAATGTGGGTGCCATAAAAAGAGGTGGAAGGCGTTCCCTGAACAAATTTCAGAAACTTCACACTGTGGATATTGCCATACCTGAAGTAGTTATGAGAGTAGTTAGTTATAGGTGGTGTTTGGTGTTCCTGTGGGCGCAGGTCCGTGGTGAGAGAGGAGGGGACCTCCCCGTGCCTGTGCTAAGGGCTTGCCCAGGGTGCAGGAGGTTACGGAGGGCTGGTAGTGTAAAGTTCCTCCTCAGCATCAGGAAGTCTCTGTTGACCAGAGGCTGGTTGGTTTTGGCCAAGGTTGTTTGAAAGTAGAGGCATCAAACCCTCTGGGCTATGGATTTCTTGGCAGGGTGGCAGGTGCTGAGGTGGCACCTCACATCACGAGAAGCTGAACTGGCAGGCAGGAGAGAGGAACCATCCTCTCCAGATGCAGCAAACCTCTGCACTGTTACAGTTCACCTGGGGCCCATTGATTGCATCCTTCCAGTACCACTTTTAATGATACTTCGTATTGTAATTTCTTTGTTTTTTGCTTTATGACAGGACAAAGTTCACAGCAACATCAGTGATGGCAGCCATAGCCTTGGCCCCAGGGCTTTCATGGTGGATTTTGAAGGCAGGAACAACTTGGTTGCTGCAAAATTGCTTTTCCCAAGGCTTGAGAGAAGGAAAACCTGTCTTGGCTTCCTGGAGACACAGCCTGCAATGTTGCCTGTAGATTTGTTACTATGCTTTGATTTAATCAGCCTGTGTTGTTAGTGCCCAGAGGTGTTGACTAAGATAAGGATTTTGTTACACAAGCTGCTGATTTGAGTTGCTTCTCCCTGCTGCTTGGGGGGAAAAACCAACCAAAGCAGAAACAGAAGCAAGTCATAATTCCTTCTCTCTCCCCTTCTCCCCTCTCTTCCTCTATAGTAACATTTACCAGGAAGCAAAACTGGTGGATTTGAGAGTGACAAGAAACCAGCAACAATGGATTACTTTTTGCAGTAGGGTTTGTTTCACACATTTGTTGAAAAATACTTGGGAGGTCAGGGCCAAAACGGGGATAAACTGATGCTTGAGAGGGGCCACATGAGTAGGTGGTGCAGGATGGCTGTGATGGAGCTGCTTCCTGCCAGTACCTGATGGCACATGTGGATGTGACACGGGGGCAGGCACAGAACTGGAACAAAAAGAGATGATGTACTTTGTGTTTGCCAGTGTGAAGTGCAGCTCTGGTGACGCAGGGTCTGCACCTCCTTCACTGCTGTTCCTCTCTGCTGCTTCCATTGCAGGGATTTCTTGTTCCTTTGTTCCATCATGGTTAGACTGGAATGATGTTCTGTGAGATCAAAGCCAGTGCTGGTGGGTGACCCTTTAAACTGAGCAGTATCACTAGGGAGGAGATGGTCACTCTCAAGCCAGAGACTTTTAAAAATATCTGGCTGGTATAGTGACATCTGCCTTGATGCCAAAGAAAGGTCCCTGTAATTCTTCTGATTCTGGGAAAATCAAATCAAACCCAAGCCCAGCCAGTGCCAGTATTGATTAATGCACCCTGCTGGCAGGCTTGATTTTTCACTGAATTAATATACGTGTCTGGTTCTTGTGATGACTGCAGTCCTTTAGAACAGAGGCTGTGCTCCTTTTAATTAGGCAGCCAAAGAGCTATTGTGTCAGGGTATTTCAGGGTGTTCAGAAAATGTCAATAAAAAGCCAGCAGATTTCTTGCTGTGCTTAAAAGCCTCTGAGCAGAATATGATTTTATTGCATTGATGTTCAGACAGCTGCCGCAAAGGAATTATATAGTTGTAGTTTCTTGATCATTGGTATGATTTTCCTGATGTTGTATCTGTACCCCAAAAGAGTTGAATTTGGGTGATGGGGTAGGAAGTCAGGAATATGAATTCTACCCTGTCTTTACCCATTTTTTATTTAGGGAGTTGGTGAGTGGCCTTCTTGTACAGGTGATGTCACCCCAGTGCTACCTCAGCTTTCAATGGCTGCATCCAGCCTGCACCTCTTCTGCCTCTGGGTTGACCTTCAAGTGCCCAGGAATGCTGTACATTGCTGGACACTTGGCAGATCAGTAATGGAGATTGAAAAACCAGAAAACCTCCAAGGAACACAAAAAAGGGGCTGTAGGGATGCCGTGCATCTCCCAGTGCTTCTGACTTTAAAACGTGCCAGCCAATGCTTCAAGATGGCAGAGCAGGGGCTTTTTGTTCTGCTTTTCTTTTAAAAGAAATGGTCACATCACAGAAAAGAGAAAAGGATACAGCAAAAGAGGATAGGATACTGTGTTTGTTTGCAAGTGAGGGGATTTATCGTGCCCTTCCAGCTTGCAGTCTGTCACTGGCACCTGTGCCTCAGCTCCTGAGCTCTGACAGCTCAGCACCTCTTGGACTGCTCCAGTGGCAGGCTGCAACCTCCTCTTACCTTTTGTGGTTCATCAGCAGCTCCCTATGCAGCTCTTGATGGCTCTTCGAGGCTTTTACAGGATTTAGGAGCTTTTTAGGTTTGATGAGGTCTGGGTTTCCATCTATGTAGTCTGGGTGAGTCAGGATATTCCCACCATCTGGTTGCTCCCGCTGTATTTCCATGTACATCGATGCTGGAAGAAAAAATGAGGCATTTGCATGAGAAGTCTCACACTGCTTGGTGTGAGAACCCTGGGCAAGACAGAGAAGAGCTGGTGCTTATCCTGGCTGCTCGACACCCGTGTCAATGTCTGAGTGCACGTGCTTTCAAGTACTGCTGTGGGTTTTTTAGAGGTTTTTAAAAATACTCCCCTTACGTTGTTGATGAGACACATATTAATTAGATCACTTAAATTACATGCCAGCCACTTGCTTCAGTAGCTGCAGAATTTAGTGCCAAGGATTAATTAATTTAAGACAGCTCTAACTAAAACTGGAAGCAGCCATGGATGTGGACTGTGTTGAGCTGTTGCTTTGGGCATTCTGGATGAGGCTGTTGGTCACATAACACAAGAGGACGCTGTGGGATTTAAGGGCCTTCTGAAACACTGGCCTGAGGAAGTCCTGCTTGTATCTGAAACCTCTTGTCAAGGAAAGATTTTGCTGATATCCTTCTGACCTATTCATCAGGATTGAGTCCAGTGCCAAGAAAAGCATCCTTCGCCCATGCAGTCTGTGATCACGCTGCAATAATTTGTATGTTCTGGATGTAAGAACAAGAGCCCACTGTTTTGGAAGGGATGGCAGCTTGGATTTCAGGCAAACCACAGGGCACACTCACTGCTGGTCTTTTCCAAGTCCTTTACATTTTCTCTTTACAAAAAATTCCTGTACAAAGTGAGTGCAAAGCACAAGGTATAAGACAAACTGCATGTGGTGGGCTGCGTCTTTAAATGAGGAGCACAGTAGGTCTGCCTCCAATTATTCACTGTATGGTCTAATCAGGGGCTCAGAAAGAGCAATTTATTCCTGAATATTCACTTGAATAATTTGGAAGTTTACCAGTAAGAACAAAAAAAGTCCAAGGAAAAGGGTGTAGGCAGCTTCATGTCTTTAAGTGTCTCATTATTACAGTGTTTTTTGAGGCCTAGTGTGAAGTTATATGGGTTGATGGAGCTAGAAGAAAAACAGTTGTTCAGTAATGTTGCCTCTTTCTCTTGCTTCAGTCTCATGCATAAAAGGAATAAAACCTTTTTAAAAGAGAAATCAATAAAAAAAGCCAAGAGAAAGCAGGCTAGGTCATTCTTTCATAGCCAGTAAGCACTTAAAAATGTGAAGTGGATTGCAATCAAACAGAATTGTGTAAGGAATAATGATGCTGAAGAAAAGATTCAATATCAAACAGCTTCTCACTGAATGTTAATGTGGCCAGTGCCCTACTGCTTTGGGAACAAAGAAAAACAAATCAGAGCCTATTACAGGAGTGTAATTGGGGTGAATAGTTCGGTACGTATTTAAAGGGCACTTGGAAGCTGGAACCAGTGATTTTTTGTAGTACATTATTTTCCTCTAGGATCACACATCACTGCTGGCAGAAAGGAAGGTGGTGTGGTTTGATGTTTGGTGGCAAGTGTCAGGCTGACTCAAACCCTTGTGGGGCTGGACTCCCCAGGCTGAAACTGGGAGCTCAGCCTTGCCTTCTAGAGAGATGCAGGAACTGAAGAACAGCCAAGGGTTAAGACAGTGCAATTTCATGGCTAATTTTTGTTAGATGAAAGCCAGGTTTTGAACAGTGAGAAAACATATCAGATTTTCACTGGGGTAAAATTGCTTCATTTTTTTTCTTGTACTTTTTTTTTTTTTCCCACAGAGGAGGCAGAGAAAAGACAAGGAAGGAAGGTACAAAGGTTTGTTTTGGCATGAATGAAATGGTTGAACTCCTGTTTCAAATGGCAAAGCTATACCTTCATTTTTCAAACAAAAAGTCTCTCCATGGAGTAACTTCAATAAAATGCCAGGTTATTTTAATGTAAACACTGTTTTTGGAAGCTGTGCTAATAAACTGGGATCAGTACCACTGTGTCATCCCACTGCCCTTTCCTGCTATTTCTGTTTAGTCCAGAGCTGCCTGCAGTGACACAGATGCCCACACTTGCTTGTGTGTTGGTACCAAATCCTGATGCATGTCAGGAGAAGGGCTGGGACATGTCCATCTTGGATTTGTCTATCTTAAATCCACCTGATGTGCTCTGCTGGGGGTTAATGCAGTGAGTAGCGAGTGTGGAAAGATTATGCAGCCAACCAAGCCTGAAGGACAAACCTGAGCATGTAAATGGCTGAAACTCAAGTGACTTTGGTATTTTTCTCTGGACCAATTAGCTCTGGGCTCCTGTTGCTAAGTTGTGCTGGCTCTTGGGACACTGGTGCAGCACTGTTATTTATCAAATACTGTTTTCCTCTGCCTCCATGATGTATGGTTTTTCCTTTTGCAACTCAGGAGGGGGAGTCCCTTCTTCCCTACTCCAAGATCCAGATCCTGGGAGATTTGCTTGGGCAGGCTTTCCCCACATCCACATAGCTCTAACACCCAGCAATGCACACCCCATGAAGTAGTGTCATCCAGGCCTTTAGTTTGGGCTTGTGGTATTTCCCCAGACACCCAGGATGATCAGGGTAGGGCCCCCTTCTGTCTTATGTAGCATTTTGAGGGAGTACCATGGTAAGCCTGGAGGTTTTGGATGGACTAATGTGCCTATTTCCAGACTGCAGAAATCTAACTTGGCATGACCGAGGCTTGCAAAGAAGAAGCAATTTATCAACCTATTTACTGAAGGCAGATGGGCAACTTTCCCCTAAAGTAGTAAAAATTAAGAAAAAAACTGTGAAGGAAGGAGTGGGAGGAACTGAAATGGACTGGAAACTTTTCTGCCCTGGTTCTGTTAAACCAGCACGTGAAAGTCCTCATGAGGAGTGCAATTTGCCTCAGTACACTGTGGGGGCCAGGACACAGCAGGTACCTCTGTGCTTGGTTTTCATTGCATTAGGTGTGCCTAGGGGTGTGCAGACACCCACGTCGAAGGTCTGGCTTCCCCAGGTGTCTGTACTGGTACCCCAGGGGCAAAGTCAAAGCCCTGACTAGGACTGGAAGGAGCCTTGGACCTCTCTACAAGAATAGCACTTGAAACCTTCAGAAGCCCTCAGCCTGGAACAATTCAAGAAATGTCTTCTTCAGAATGCACTGAATAGAAAAAAAAAAAAAGAGAATATAAAAATACTGGTGTGTCTGGAACACAGCTTGGGGTTATGCTTGGGGTAAGAACGGGGCATCCCTTCTCCTGCAGGTTGGCAAATAGGACCTGGTACAAAATGTTTGTCAGGGATCAGATCTATCATCTCTGAGACCTGATGTAATGCATGTCCATGTAAGGGAGACACAGCACTGTCAGGCTGCTTTTTGGCATTATTTGTGGTGCTGGAGGTGTAAATCAAGCCAGGTCTCTGCAGTGGATTTACAGCAGGATGTCTGTTTTTACATGATTCAGCCATAGATCAATGAACAGGGCTCTGCTCTGGCATCTCCCTGGCCACCACCATAAATCAGCAAAAGGTGTTGGACATTTTTATTTTGTTCTTGGCAAGATATAAACAAAAAATACATGTGGATATTAATACCCTCTGCTGTACTGAGGAAGACAGCGTGACCTTTTAAATAGGTCTGCTTTGGAGTGTTGCTTATAAAAAGAAACTCTGTTTGCTTCAACACACTCAGGCTTTTGCTTGCTTTTAGGTATTTTCCCTTTCCTCATTTCTAGAAGCTTGAGGCTTTCTAGGGAAGGTGTGTTTCCAGCTGCTTTTCTGTTGGTAAAAAGCAAGACTGCCAGGATGAGGATGCCAGGGCCCCAGCAGGTACTTGGATTCACACATGGATTTATCTCCTCTCTCAACTGTAGTGTGAAATAAACCTCCAGTCTCTACTAGTTTTCTAGGAGACCACACAGGGAATTTTCAGCATCTTTGAGGTGGCCCAGAGACCTGCCACCCTCCTGCCCCAGGATGTGGGTCTGACTGGAGGACAAAAATGACATTTTAATATCTTGGCCTGTTCTGACCTAAAGCAAAGCCCAAATTCCTGCTCAGACCACCTGGAAATACTTATAAATCCCCAGTTCCTGGGAGCATTGCAATAAAATCATCACTCTGCAATCCTGGGACAAATGGTTTCCACTTCTGATTATGCTCAGCTGCAATGTTTTTGGGAAACAGGATATCAGGCAGCTTTGGTGCAGCACTAAATGCTTTTGAAAGCATGAATGCTGCAAATATATATTAAATATGCTCTACTAAGAGTGTAAAACAGGGTGTGCTGTTTGGGGTGCTGAGTGGCTTTTGTGCTGCCCCCGAGAACAAGGAGGAAGCCTTTAGCCTGCTCCTGGAGAGGGGGAGGAAGAGGAGGAGGGAGAGGAGGTGAAGGACTGGCTCATGCCAAGGACAGGCATTGGACATGAGGGTTTGGGCACGGCTGGAGCTGGGCTATGCTTCCTTTGGCTGCTGCTGCTTTTTGGTTTTCCCTCACAAGGAGGAGATGCCCTTTACAGAGTATTTATTTAGGATTAACTTGTCTCCTGGTGGTAGATTGCCCTGGGAGCCCCTCTGCGTCAGGACTGTGCACTGCTGCAGGCAGCCTGTGCTGCCATCCTGCTGGGATGGAAATAATCCCCAGGAATGTTAAAGGGATTAACAGTCCTGGAAAGGGCAGGTAACCTGAGGGATGCAGCTCTGCTTACGGCTGCCTACATGGCTACAGCTGTTCTTTACAAGGGGGAAAACTAAACAGGTTGGAAATGAAGTTAATGCATAGCTGTTGGGCTTACAAAGCTGTAGAGTGGATGTCTGGGGTCCTGCCCAGCACCTGTCAACCTGCACCTGCACAGGAGAATGGAGGGTGCAGCAGGACAGCAGCTGGTTTTTGCAGGTTTTATGTGAAATGCCCGTCTAGTGTTTTGCCAAGGCCTCCTTGACATCCTGCCTACTCTGACATCTCATTTTAACCCTGCACATCCCTCAGCCCTTTTCCATGCCACCTGCATCCTTAAACTGCAAAGCTGTCAATGCTGCCTTCTGCAGCACAGGTCAGTGTTCAACTTCAGCTGAAATCTAGAAAGCAAGTGTAGTTCACACACTTTATTTCTGCTGTCTGTCATGTGAGAACTGATTTTCCAACTAGAGCATCTCAGAAGAGTTTTGTCAATAGAGCCAGTTGATGACCAAACTGCTTTTGTTAAAAATATTGTATTGGCATCCATTTCCAGGCAGATAATGGGCCTTTGTGAAATGCCACCCATGTAAAAACAGTCAGAAGGAATTATTTTGGGAATGTGATCTGTACTCAGAGACATTGCTGTCTGTAATCCTGTGAGACCAAGTTACTTAGTAGAAGGGATAAGACTGGGCAAAAACCTCAGGATGTCCAGGGTCAGAGGCCTGGATCTGGGTTTGTAAAACCACTGTCCCAAGAGACCACTTCCTGAGCAGAATTGATCAATTAAAACTCTGGTTATGGGGAAGAACCTCTGTTTTCCTGGATGCCTGGGATTTATCCATGAATGCATCTTTTTTAGAGAACCAGGAGATTAATGACAGCAGCTGGTCATACACGTCCTGCAAGTCAGGCAGCTGCAAAACCAACACGTCAGTGTAGGCCAGCAGAGCGAGTTCAAAGCTATTTACACAAGTAAGCTCAGCCTGGGAGGTAATGCGAGTTTTGACACTTTTAACTGCAATTATAAGGGGAAACCATCCCTTTTCAGGCTACAGACCTAAATAACATCTGATCCCTGGGGAGACCTCCTTTCTTCAGGGTCAGAGTACTATCTCTCACACCCCTATTGGGAAGGCTGAGAGGAGCAGGGCCTGTCCTCACTCCCTGCAAGAGTTTGCACGTGCAGGTGGAGGTGTGTGGGATCTTTAAATTGGCCTCTGTTACTTTTAAGCACTTGCATGCTTCTTCCTGTTAACCAGAACTTAACTTTTTTTTATCATTTTAGAGTATGAACTTTTTGTCAATGCATATTCAGTGTCTGAAGTGGAGCTTGTGTTTGGCTCTACAGCTTTTCTTGTGAGAGAGTAATGGCAGAAAAGGTCATGCTGTGTGTTAAGTCCTACAAAGAATGATGCTGGAAGTTTGTCTTTGGTTTTGGATTCTTCAGTTGATGGCACTTGCTAATTTGCATGATTTTTCTAGTCTTAATTAACTGTATTTTAGAAATACAGAATAGCTGGGGTTGGCAAAATGGGAAAGAACTGCATACCAGTCTCTGAAAGCCCCAAAGCTTTGTCTGATAACAACAGCTTTCAGGTGTGCACCTGCATTGCAGAGGATCAGCTGCCAGGAGGACAAGAGGATTGACCTCTAAGTCAGGCTTTAGGAAGCCCCTTTCTGCATGGTTGGTGGGTTCAGGGCAGAGGGAGGCGCCCAGGTACCAACTTTGGTGAGTCAGATATGGGTGCTCCTGGAAGGGAGGCTCGTAGTGCCTGGATGCCTTTTGGTGGGTGAGTCCCCACAGCTTAGCCCACAAAATGTGCCTTATCACCCCAGTAATCCCTGTGTTGCTGTTACAACAACCTGGAACAAAATACCTGTAATTCACATTAGCCTAATGACTGCTGTGGCTTACTGCCCTGGTGACGGATGAGGATGATGTTAATAATGATAATAAAAATAATAATAATAATGTGAGCGCAAAGATTGGCAGATGCTAAACATTACCCTCCCTGGGTGAGATGGCACCAGCTCTCATCTTCACCGTGATTTTCCTCTCCTGTGGTTCCAGCTGTGCCAGCAGCTCGGGAGCACTTCATACCGATGGACCTGGCACACTCCCCTGTGCTTGTCACCAGGCGACCGTACCTCTGATAAATGATATGTGTGCTCTGGGAGGGAGTCAAAGAGCCTTTGTCTGCTTTTAATCTATACTTTTAAATAATTAAGCAAGGCTAATTCTGGTATTTATAATGCAATAGGGTGAGTGTAACACGATGTGGCTGCTGTGGGAAGCAGTTCCCGGCTATCAAGTGGCTGCCTCAGGGCAGCAGGCACTCACAGCCCAGGTCCCCTCACCTCCACTCAGCCCTGACAGTCAGAAATAAATCCCACGGGGTCACAAGGTCAGAAAGGCAGAGAAAACCCTAATGGAAATGTAAAACAGGGCTGGGGGGCACATTCCTTCAGCTCCCAGCACTGCTGCCATGTGTCATCCCTGTTCCTACATCTGTGTCACTGCTGAACACATGCTGGGGATGGGGCTGCTCACCTGTACAGTGCTTCCCCTCAGAACAACCAGTGTTCTCTCACTAGTATAGCCAGTCTCCCCAGTTTGTCCAGTGTCCCCAGTCCTGCTTACCCTTGCTGAGCCCTGTGCCAGCACCGCAGCCCCCAGGGCTGTGTCCCCCATTTGCATCAGCACTGCACCCACCTAAGGGAGCACAGAGCAGGTGCTGGACTCAGCCCGGGCTGCTCATGTGTCACCACCTGCCATCACCCCAAAGGTAAAGGACTCTGGATGTCACCACGGTCACCTGCTGGACTGTGCATTCATGGATTTAGAAGAGAGAAATCCCACCAGGTTTGAGGCTTGCTGAGCTGTCTGGGGTGTAGAAGTTACCAGTTGGAAATGCTTGTACCGTCAGGCAGCAGCAAGTGCCTCTCTCCTGGGTGTGCTGGTTAATAATTTCATTTAATTACCTTGGACTGTGATAAGCAAAGATAGAAAGGCTGGTATCTTAGTCTGTTAGCAATCACCACGACATCCCATGCCTTTTACAAGCAGCATGTGGAGCACTGGTATAGTTTTGTTGGACAGTGGCAGATGCCTAGCAGTCCTTCTTGACAATCATAAACTTAGTTTTAATATCTCACCAAATATTTGCTCTGCGCATTTGCCTGCCAATGACAGAGTTGCATATCAATCAGTAATGAATGCTTAAAGTTAGTTCAAAGGTATTTTGCTAAAAACAGAAAATCCACCCATGTCGATTTGTAGGGATTGCATTAGCCCCCTATTCAGCCCAGTGCCTCTCCAAGAAGAAGGTTTGAATTGTAGGATGGGTATTCTAAGGGAATTTCTTGTGGGATATGGAAAGGCAGAAGCAGAAGGGCAGCTTCCATACCAGCTACTGAAGTATTAAAGTACCATGATATCTCAAATAAAATTAAAACCGGGTCCCAAGGCACCTGTGTATGCAGTGCAGCGCAATCCCACGGGATCAGCAGCGCGCCCCCGCAGAAGGGAGCACCAGAGAAGCGCGGATCCCTCGGGGCAGTCTGGGGCCCTGGGCTTACCTGATTTCCGCAGCGAGGCCCTGGGAAGCCCGGGGGGCAGGTGCTGCCCTGTGCCCCACGACATGGGGCTGTGGGGGCTGAAGTGCCGCTGCTGCCCGGCTGCACTCACGCCTAGGTGACTTTTGGCCGGTCGCACGAAGCCGCCTGCTGCTGCCAGCTCTGTGCAGCGGTAGCGGGGACAGAAGGAAGGTCACGTGGAGGTGGCTGCTGCACCGGCGCTCCCTCCTTGCTGCTCCTCCACCCCACAAGGACCTCACTGAGGGCTGGGGCTCAGCTGGCAGCAGCCCGTGGCCTTGCTCGCTCTTCAGCGCTGGTTCCAAACGTCCCTCTGTTGCCCCGAAAACTTCCCTTTGCTCTTTGTTGCGAGATGATGTTTTCTCAGGATAGATGAACAAGCTAATCGCTTTTTCTCCCCAGAGCAAACAGCTCTGTGCGTGCCCAGGCACCCGAGCTGCCTGCTCGGCACAGCCACTGCTGCTGGTGGAGAGGTCTTGTCCCTGCTCTACGGAGGACGATTTCTCCTCAACGTGCCTTAACCACGCTCCTGGAGAAATCAGATCGCCCCAGAGGAAGCCGCACGCCCACTCTCTTTAGCAACCACTGCAACAGCCAAGCCGGCACCAGGGCAACCGTTCGAGCTATCGTGATTATTCCCTGGCATGTTGCAACACCCTGTCATCCACCGACTGCTGCACGGCCAGGGGGAGCAGCTGCTGCACCCCAGGGGTAAGGGCTGCGAGAGGGACAAGCGGCCCCTACACGGGGCCACGAGCGTCTTGGCGGCATCAGAGCTTGTGTGATGCCACAGCACTGCTGCCCCAGGTCTTCTACTGCTGAGATGCAGCCCCTGCCTGTGCTGGGCTTCTTGTCTCCATCATCACTCTGGCTGGAAGGTACCACGTTGGCTGTCCCTGAATTGCCACAGCCTGGGAAACCACAGGCTGCAAAGGTGGGGGAAGGAGAAGGGGTTAAACCACCCCAGCAACTCCTTTTGGCTCTTCAGTGGGTTCTATGGTCCAGTTCTGCCCAGGTTGCCCAGTACCAGCCTGCAGATGCTCAGTGTCCCAGTCCCAGGAGGGTCAGGGATGAAGCAAAACATTTCCACCCAGAGGAAGAGGCTAGGGAAATCTGGGGGGCACCACTGGTGTGCCCAGTGACCTTCACACTCTGCGGCACCCAAGGGTGCACAGTCCAGTCCATGACCTGGCCTTACCGTCCTGGCCCTGTGAAGGACTGGAGAAAGAAGCCAGGTTCTCACAGGCACAGGGGCACTCTTTCACTTATTCTCATCTTTCCACAGTTTGCATCTCTCTACATCCCAATATTTTCCCCCATCCCAGCCATGTTTCCCAGCCAAGGGCTCAGCAGCACCAGGTGTGAGCAGAAGCCCCAGTCCCTCCCAGTTTGCCTCCAAACCTCTTTGAGGGTCAGCATGGGCTGCTGGCACTCACCTGAACTGCCACTCCCTGGCTTCTTGCTTCTACTTGGACCCTTGGACTGAAGGGAATATTCTTTCTGGAAGAAAAGACAAGAGAGAAATGGAAAAATACTGTAAAGGTATTGCTCTATTACAGGAGTTGAAACAGGAGAAGTTGCCAGTCTTCTGCTACCAGAAACTAAAAAAATATTATTATTTTTAACCTCCTGACCAGGAGTTGTTCAGTTTAATTGACTTGGGACCTCAGATGCAGGAGAGGAGAGGAGAGGAGAGGCAGCCTGGTCCTCATTCCAGTGTGTGTGGTGTGTATCTGTGTGTTTGTGAGCGTGGTCAGCCCGACCCATCCAGGCATGGATTACTCACAGGCAGGGTTTGGAAGACCTCACACAGCTTTTGCACCTAAACCAAGGCTGTGGCAAAGGAGAGGCCTTCAAGTGGGGAGGTTGTACAGTTTTTCTGCTAAAGCTGTGACCTCACAGTCCATGTGTGCCCCACAAGCTTTTTGTGGCCCAGCAGACTCCCCTCCCATCATGCGTTGTCTCATGGCCTGGCTGCTCACTGCACACTCCAAAAATACCATTTGGCTCACTTTGATTGGAAAATGGATGCACATCTGTGCTACTCCTCTTGGGTCATCTTTGAACAAGTTTCAGGTCTGTGAGTTCACTGGAGAGGTATCAAAGGGGGATAAGAGCATTGATCTAAACCTGTTTGGAGCTCCCAAGTAAGTGTGGTTATGACTGGTGGATGTGGGAATGGAAAAGAGCTGTGATCATCAATACCTGCTTTTGACTGAGTAAAATAAATCAGAAAAAGGCTAGCTAAATTTTCTGGATATATTTCTGATGCACCCTGGTGCTTGAGCAGCTGCACCTCTGGGCTCCTCTCCTGCAGAGAGGAGGAGGAAGTGGGTATGTGGGGTGCTGTCCTGAACCAAGGGACTTTTCATGGCAAAACTCTTTTTCTGGGATCTCCTTGGAGAACAGTTCTCTTTGATATCTAAATTAGTAAGCAATTTCCCTCCCCGTGCCCCTGTGTGTTTAACAAAAAGCCTTTGTGTTGCCCCTGTAGCTCCCTGAAGGTTACTTTGTGAGGGTGATTGCTGGATGAGGTTTATCTGGAGTGGCTCCTGCAGACAAGGAGTTGTATCATTCACCAGCTGCCCCAGTGTGTCCTAGGAGAAGGTGGCATTGGGAGCTCATTCCAGCATCACCCATTGCATCTCCTGTACATGGCATGGCCCTGTGTTGCTGTGGATGCTGCAGGGGTTTGCAGGAGGGGTCTTCTTTGGAGGTATCACCCCAGAGGAGTGAGCCCAGGGTGTCCCTGAGTCAGGAGCTGGCAGCAGACCCAGGCAGTTGTGTCATGGCTCTGGGATAGCTCTGATACATGAGGGATCATCCCCTGGGACTTGGGCTCTGCTGTGATGGGGGAATGACATGGTTTTCTCATTCAATGTGCACATAAAGAGAATATTATGCTGTAATGAATGTGCACCTGAAGTGTCACTGGTGGGTGGTTGTATGGTTATTAATGAGTACTGGGAACAGGAAAGTGGTTCTGGAGAAGCCCACAGGCGGGTTCTTGTTAGCAGGGCTGTTCAATTAGATGGACTTTCAGCTGCTGAGTTACTGTGCTAGTGATTTTGGCTGCTGGCTGTCACGTCTTTAGCCAGTTGCTGTGGCACCAGGAGCTTTCTTGTGTGGACATGTCTCCTGTGTGTTAAAAAGCCCCAGACGTGTCAAGCGAGTTCCCAACACCAGCCCTGGCTCTCCCTGGATGTGCAGTGCCACCCGCTGACGCGAGTGCAGTGACAGTGAGATAACGCTGTCTGCCTGCCGAGGAGCCTGGGTACAGCTGTGAGTGACAGAGCAGACAGCTCTGCCTGATCTGCCTTCCTGGATCTTTATTAATCCCCACTTCAGCACGGGGTTGGGACTGCAGCATCACTGCCAGTCATGTCTGGTTCCCAGTTTGCAGGCAAAACTTTACGCTGCTGAAGTCACCTGGGGCTGGACTCAAAGGCAGACGGCGTTTCACCTCCTGCTGCAGGGAGGTCCGGGAGGCTGGTTAAACATTTGCTCTGCTGGGTTAATGCTTGATGTGGGATGAGGTGCTGCTTGTGGTGGTACGGACTGACTGTGCAGCCCAGCCTTCCCTCCCACCCTGCGGCACCAGCTCCCAGCACAAACTCCATGTAATCCCAGTACAGCCTCAGAAGTCATGCTGGTTGCACTGTGGTGGTGACCTTGGCAGTGGCAAAGCCAAAGGCAGGGGATGTGTAGGCTGGTCAGACCATGCCAGGTCCCTGGTACCATGTCACCTCTTGGCACAGGCTGGCTGGTAATACACTCCTGCTAATCTCCACTTGAGCCATTAGTGTATTTGCAGAGCAGGACGGCTTCTCCTCGCACCTCCCTGGCTCGCAGGGCCAGTTAATGATTGCCCAGGTGATGGAGACTTTTGCTTGCTCCCTATGGGACAAAGCAGGTTATGGCACTGTTGCCAGCCAGGTGGGCAGGGGGACAGGAACTATAGGAGTCAGAGGGTTTAATTTGTCACAGCAAGGGCTCAGCTGGGGAGTTTGTGTTGCAGTAAATTGGCAGAAAATGACTGTTTCCCAAACCCTTCTATTTCCATGTGAAAATCGCTTCTGTGTGCAGTGTGACTTCATCTTGCCAGGACTAAGAAGCAGTAATAAAATCTAGTATCAGGTAGTAACACTGTGCCCCTCTGCAGCTGGGCAGGACAGTCCTGAAGACACTGCTGATGGGAGCAGGTGTCATTTCCAACTTGTAGGCAAGCTCCTCCTGCCTGGGATCCCCATCCTGCTTTGACCGTGTCACTGAGGACACTCACTGCTTCAGCTGGAATTAGCCTGGTGATTAAGTGGGTTAAATCCCACAAAACAACACAAAGTGTAGTAGTAAGTACCTCCATGCTTTGCATGTACTATTCTGTGTTACTCCCAAACATCCTGGGCATCACTGTGTCCCTGTAGGACTATGCCTGGCCTTGACTCAGGTGCACAGCAAAGAGCTCCTGCAGCAAATGTCTGGAGCCAGTATCACAGGCATGGACTGCCTTGAACCACCAGCTCTAACCACTATCCTTGTCCCTGGCTCCCCACTGGGGGAGTGCAATGCTCCTGCTGGAGCTTAAATCCAGCCACTTTGTATAAACCATTAATCAGTGTTATTTGTCCCACGTGTGGGTGCTGTAATGTTTACTTGTAGCACAATTGACAGTAATTTTGGACTATGTTTGTGCTCTGGTGAAAGCAGGAAAAAGAGCCATCAGCATGGTCAAAACATGAGCCATGGGAAGGGTGATGAGAATGGCTCTGGGCAGGTTCAGGCACCAATACAGCTGCATTTAAGGTGCAGCATCAGAGCATCTGTATTGCACTGTAGCCAAAGTCTGAGCTAATGAATTAGGTAAGAAATTGCTGCAATCAGGGTGATAAAGAGGTATAAAAGTGGGCAAAATGCCACCCAGGGTGATGTGACTCTCCCACAGATCTGGTTTGGGAGGGAGACACCATTAGCAAGGTTAGGAGTTGCTCAACCTATTTAGGAGTAGATGGACTCAGAGAAAGGTACTTTGGTCCCTAAGGTGCTGTAGCAGCTGCTGACATCAGTGTTCAATGAATGAACACATCCATTGATTAAAACAGTCCTATTGCTGAACCAGAGACTCTGAAAGGAGTTCTCATGACCTGGAACAAAGTTCACTGATGGCTGGCAGATCGAAGCCAGCATTTCTGTGTGTGATGAAGGCACAAAACACGTGATTTAGAAGTTAGCTAAACTGTACTCTACCATTACTTTTGATTAGCCCCAAATACCTTTTGCTGTTCTCAGTGCTCAGAGTGAAAACCTCTCTTATATGCCCCTGGATGCTGAGATGCCATCTGAGCTGTTGCCCAATCTCCTGTGTTATACTGCTTAATTTTGGTCTATCTGTGCTCATTTGCAGCAGCTGGGACCGATCCAGAGACATCAATGAAATCATCCACTGGAAGGAACTTTGGAGGATTAGTAAGACTTTTTCCCATCTGTGATGTCAATGCTCAAAAATCTGTCAGCTCGATTGTTTTGCTGCAAAGTCCTGCCATGTGAGGTGTTGAGGCTTATTTAATTCAGCAAGCTGGGGCACATGTTTGCTGAAATGACACCATGTTCTTGGTAAGGAGAAACAGAGAGAAAATCAGCACAATCCAATGCCTCATACTGCTGCTAATGCCCTGAAGGCATTGGCCAAAGGAAGTGCTGCAGTTTGGATGAACTTCCAAAATTTCTTGAGGGCTAGGAAAGGCGGTATAGCACCCTGCTCCCTCTGGAGCTGGCAGACCGGGCTCTGCCTTGCTGCTGGTGGTCACGATGAAGCTGCTCTCAGGATTGTTGCAAGAAACTGCATGTTCCTTTCTCTTGCAGAGGCAGAGCAATGCTGGGTTTGGGAGGGTTACTCCTTGACAGGGAGCTTGACTGTGCACATTCCTGTGCTCCCAGCTCATTATGGGACACTGTTAAATTGGCAGTTTTGCAATCAGGACTGGCAGGCACCCAGGAGTCGGTGTCCAGGCACATCCCGGGATTCCTGGGCCAGCAGCTATGAAATCTGCTGCCACTGTACTGCCCTTGTCATGGGAAGGGGTCTCAGAACCACCATAACATCCAGTGCATGCTTCAGCCAAGCCTCATTGCTTCCTGTCTTGTGCTCCGGCCACTCGCACGCCTGTGTCCAGCCCTGCATGCACACCTGCCTAGAGGGAGCTGTGTTTTCAAACAAAGCTGAGCTTGTATTACTCCTGGTCCCTGGCCACACAACCATAGCTGATTTCACTATCATATTGCAAAGGACTCTAAGAAATATCAAGTTATTGGTGTAACATTTCATTACTGGTCTTTTGACCTCTACAAGTCTGCAGCCTTTCTTGGGTTGAAGTGAGCTGACGGCAGATGCATGTGGTCACTCTCACAAGAGCAGCCAGCAGCCTCAAGGATTTTTTTGACCACAGGAATTTGTAAATGTAGGCCTTCAGAAGGGGATCAGGCTTTTGGTCTGGCTATGGGGTCAGGCTGACACTCAGCTCCTGTGCCAGTCTCTGGGAGCACCAGCCAGGTGGCCACTTCATGGCCTAGTCAAGTAGAAAATTGTAAATGCTTCAAACAGTGCTTGATGTTATTTTATTCATAAAGAAAACACAGTTTGACACAGTTGAGTGCTGTGCCGACCCCTGCCTGTCTTTATCACCAATGCCATTCCCCCTCCCAAATCCCTGTGGACCCAGAAGGCAAGCACAGCCCTCCTGTGGTGTGAAAGAGGGCAAATCAAGTCCCATTTCACTGACTGTCAAGAAAAAAGGACAAAAACCCCAAAGCAAGGAGGCAGTGGCATGGGAATGGAGCTGCCAGCCCTGTGGAACTTGCCACCACGGCTGAGCAAACGCTGCTCCCTGGCAGCTCCCGGTGCACGGTTGGGGAGGTGGGATGTGACACACCAGACTTCAGCAGAAAATTTCCTGCAGATTAATGAGAGCAATCAGTGGCAGGGCTCAGCTCCACAGCAGCTGGTGCACAAGGCTCATTTGTCAGCATTCAAGCAGACTGTGAAGCCTGACATCCCACTGAGAAGGGCACGAAGAGGCTCTTGGCACAAAGCAGGGCAGTCCACACACCGATGGACCTGCTGTTTCCCCTTGGTCCCTAAGGAAATCCTTGCTTGCAGTTCAGTGCTTTTTAATCTAGTCCCTTGCAAAGCGCAGAGCACACACCACCTCTGCATACCAGGGCAAATTCAAATTGTAGCCCTGTTCACTGTTGGAAATACCTGTATTGCCCACCTCAATGTTGTCAGCAGCAGTTAAATTGTTGCTATAATGGATATACCATTTTTTACCTGTCTCAGGAGCTTATTCTTGCCCTGTGCTGGAGGTGTGATACCACTGCTGATATGAAAGACTGCTCCACTGTTTCTGGGGATGCTGCTGATTGCACAGGAAAAACATCAGTCACTGGCACAAAAGGGCTCCAACAGCTTTGGAGTGAATTGTTGTCATGCTGCAGAGAGACCATTAAGACACTTTAAAGTGCCTTGAAGAATGTTGTTTTGCGAAAAGTGAGGCTTATGCCACATGATTAATAGGGACCATGTTTATTTCTGGCACAGTGTCATGCTGTCCTAGAGCTGCCAGGCTGCAGTGGCATCATCACTCTGTTTGACAGCTAGGGACCATATGTTAGGGGCCAACGATAGGCCATCAGAAATTTGCTCTTATGACACTGCTTTGTTGGGCTGTTTACCTGCCCAGGGTCACTTGAATTGTTCCTTACCTTGGAAAAATGGAGTTTGTGAAAGGCAAGGGCAGAAATGTCCCATCAGCCCCAGGCTGGTAGCAGACTGCCAAAGCAGAGCAGGGTGGTCTGATCCCTGTGGGCAGTGTGTGTGCCAGCTGGGTCCTGTGTGGAGGAGACCCCAAAGCAAGGGGCTGAAAGGGAGGAGGTTTGGCTCTTGTCTGAGATAAGATGTCACCTGCTGCAAATGCCACCATGGGCTGCAAATGGAGGAGGCAGCGAAGGAAGACATGAAGCATCCCTGTTAATGCAGGGTTCAGGAGGAGGCAGCAGATGCCACTTAAGCCCCCCCCAGGAGCAGAGTGATCCAGTGAAGCCTTTAATTACTTTAATCCATTTTTATTTCAGGACTGCTGAGCCATCCCAGAGCCAGCAGGTGCATCGTTTCCCATGTATTGTTGTTCTTGGTCTCCCCACAAGCACTTCGTGCACCTCCCTTCAGTCTGAGCCCTCTCCATGACTCCCTTGCAATCCCGGTGCTGCAGGCAGCATTGACCAGTGCTGGATAACCTCTGCTCTGGAGGAGGGGCTGGTAGCACACTCCCCTGTATCCTGCCCAGCACCCTCACCGATGGATCAAACCCTTGTACCGCTTGTCATGCATGAAGGCAGAGTTTCATGCTGCCTGGACACCAGCTGTTTCCAAGTTAGTTCCCTGTTTCACTGAGCCCATTTGAGCTCTCTCAGGACCAAAATGTCAGCCTGTTTGGAGGGAGGGAGTGGGTTATGTTAGGTGTTGGAGCTGGTTTACTGCTGCTATATAGGTGCTTGGGATGGAGAAGTAAGAAAAAAACTGTGATCTCATTCTAGGGGCTAGAGCAGCCCCACTGTGCTGAGTTTGGCTTCTGAGGGCTGGGATGCTACAGCATGTTATTCACTTTAAAAGCTACAAAAGCCCATAGCAGTGTCTCTACTTAGGGTCTCCATGTGTCACCACCTGTGGGACTCTAAAGGGTTGAAGAAGAGGAAGGCAAGAGGCAGGATAAAGTCACCTTAGAGGGTTTCTGTGGAGGTTTTGGGACTAACACTGGTCCAGCTCTCCCAGTGTGGGCTGTGCTATGTCAGACAGATGAGAGGACTTAGAAAGGTTTGCTGTCTTGTGATGCAGAGCTGTTATTTTCTGGGTGTGTGTTATTTTTGCCCAGAAATGGGCTTATTATCACTAATGTTCCCACTCTTGAGGCACTTTGGGACTTCACTGCTGTGTCTCTGCAGCTCTCATCCCTGCCCGTCTAAGCAAGGCTGGTTGCAGGCAGTACATGCAAACCCTTCTCCCCAAGGAGCACAATGCTCAAGGACACTGAAACATTGTGGCTCCTGGTTACCATCTGGTTTTTGGATTTGCTCCCGAGGCCAGTGCCACCAAACAGCTGTTGGCATTCTGTGAGTGTTGGTGGGACTTATTCTGCTCAGGGGCCTTGGCACCTGCAGCCCCTCTTGCTGACAGTGGAGCAGCCCTGGATCCCTGGCTGATGACAGGGGGACAGCTGGGGCTGCAGTGTGAGAGCAGGCAGGGTTCCTCAGAGGGCTCTTATGCTGCCCAGGTACAGGGATGCTTTCAAAGAGCTGACAGGGACACTGGCTACCAGCTTTCTGAAATACTTGTCAGGGAGAGCCAGGAAAATCCCACTGTGCCTGCTGCTCTGTGGAGCATGATGGAGCAGAGGTGTCCCAGCTCACTGCCTTGGAGTAGTATTTCCTCCCATGAGAGGGGCTGCTGGACCATGGATCTTCTTTGGGATGTCACAAGGTTCTGGTTGTTTCAGACCTCTTTGTCTTTCTGTGGCACAGCCTAAAACACTTCTCTGGCCGCACTGTGGGGGATCCCTCACGAGTGGGGCAAGTTGTGCTTGTGGGGAAATCCCACCAGCAGCTCCCAGAAATGCTTGTGCCCTCCCGCTCAGATGGAGGAGTTTTGAAGGATGCTCTCAAAGCCCTGTTTTCAGCATGGGCAGCCAGGTACTGTGGTTTGCCTGAACAAGCAGAGCCTCCCTCCCTGGCACTGGCGTGCTGCCTCTTGTTGTTCTAAACCAGCCACAGAGCAAAGCTCCCTGCTCAGCAGCAGGGCTAATCCAGGCTCATCTGACATTAGTGTAAACTGACACTCTTGGGAATTTGGGGACAGAGAACTTTCCCTGGGGAAACAGCCACTATGCAAACTCTACCTTGAGAAAACATGGAGAAAAGAAGTGGAGAGGTGCAGGTGCCTGGGAACAACCTCCTCCACTTCCAGAGGGTCTGGAGCATCTGCCCTGACACCCTGGGGATCTGTTGCTGGTGAGGCTGTGCTCACAGATTATTTGAAGGGTGTTTGCTGAGGTTAGAGAGCCATACCAGTGGGGCTGAAGCCCTGCAGAGCAGAGGCATCAGCAGGGAATCATCACCAGCTCATCAGAGAATCAGCACCAGCACTGCAGCACCCATGAACCAGCCTGTGGCAGTGTCCTTGCCTTCCCTTCAAGAGAAGGGTACCCCAGCAAGGGTCTGTGTCTTGCTGGAGCCCTGCTGTTGGCTTGGGCCCACAGAACACTGGTGATACGACAATGGGTTTTTTGGGACTAGATGCAGCCTTTTAAAATAAAAATGTCCTTGGAGCCACGCTGGCAGTCTTTCCGGTCCCTTTTGTTGTGGAGCTGGGGATTGCCTTGCTGTCCACAGTCCACTACTGTAATCCCCTTGGAGTGCTGTTCTGGACTAAGCTTAAAAGAGGTGCAGCTGAGACTGCTAATGCAGGCAGTGCTGGTGAAGGGTGCTGAGCCCTGCTCTGTGCTCCCTGTGGGTGCTCTCTGGGCTATTGCTGATAGATGGGTTCAGGCCTGGCAGGTTCCTATGCCCTGAGCTGTGCTGGTTCTGCAAGGGCTGGGGGAAGGGAAGCTGTCCTGCCTGACACCTGGACTTATCCCGCTCTTCAGGAGAGTGGGATCCTGCAGTTCATGCCCACCCTGGAAAGGCAGCAGAAAGAGCTGTCTTGTTTTCATCTCCCATCAGCATCAGCCTAAGGGTAAAGCACAGACCCAGGAGCTGCCAGTCAGACATCCCTGCTTGGTGCCAGCTGGGCAGTGGCACAAGCTTTTGTCAACCCAGGCAACATTTGGGAGGCTGAAATGGGAGTGACATCTCTGACCTTTTGGTACCCATGAAAGTAAAACTGTCTCAGCTTTTAGGAGCTGCCAGGAAGCTGGAGAGCCTCAGCTCCCAGCAGTGTTTCAAAGCCAGGCCATTCAGTGCTGGGCTGTGGTGGGATCGTGGTGTTTCAGAGAGAGGGAACAGTGGGGAAAGCTGTCCAAAAGCAGTCTGGTCTGGTGGTCAGGAGGCTGGCATGGGCTGCTTTGTATGCAGCAGGGCTTAACTGGGTGGCACTGAGCCAAGCCTGACCTAACCAGCTTATTTCCCTGCTTCCAGTAATGCCTCTACAAATGCGCCGGGGCCTGAAGGTCACGGCCACGTGAGCAGGGGCCTGGGGATTAACTGTGGGCAGAGCATGGCTCCTCCTGGGTGCGTTGTAGCCCTGAGCCACAGGAAAGAACAACCACGGCTCCTGTGTGTGTTGGAGCCAGCGTGGCATTGGTACCTGGGATGGGTGTTGGAGCAGCTCTGAGCTGGCTGGGAGCAGCACCTCCTGTAGCTGGCACTTGTCAGAAGTCCAGAAAAATAGGTAAATGTTTACTAATCCCACTTCAGCTCTGATTTTCATTCTGGGTGTTGGTCACACTGGGTTGCTTTTTCACATGTTTGCCCTGCGAGAGTGTCTAGCTCTGGCAGAAAGTCCAGCAAGTTTGCAAAATTCTGAAAGGCACATGGTTTGGAGGTGCCCATACCTCTGAAGGCCTGCCATGCTCAGCTGAGCATGAAGGGTCCCTGCTGGGGCAAAGGGTCACTGCTGTCCCCATTCCAGTAGAAGTTACTGACCTAGTGCCGTGCACAAGTGTGTTACTCTTAGAGCCAGGAGATGAGCTGTGGAAGCCTAATTCCAGATCAGGGCATTGCAACTGAGCAGTGATGATGCATCTCTAGGCACTGATGTCATCAGCCATGGAAGCAAAATGACATCCCACAACATCCTCAGCACAACCATCTCTAGCCACCTCCACAGGGCACTGAGTCCATAAAACTGTTTCCATTTGGAGCTGTTTGACCACTCTTCCCAGGGGATTTGGAGGAGAGGGATACAGGTTGGTGCTGTGGGACCTGGCCCAGCTCCTCCCTGTCCTGGGAGGGAGCTGGCAGAAATTCGCAGGCCAAGAAATACTCAGGGCTTGCTCTGCACTGCATCTGCAGAAGACATCCCAGAGGCTGCCGGATGCATTCAGAACAAACCTGACATTTCTCCCCAGAAAGCCAAACTTTGTCTGTCCTAATGCAATGCTTGCAATGCTCTGACCCCCTCCTTACCGTCCTAAAAGCCCCGGCAGGCCCCGATGCTGAGCCCATTAGATGGAATTACTCAATCCTGCCCCGATGAGCGGCACCCACTCCCAGGAGCGGGCCCCTTCGCTCTAATCCCGCGCTGCCATCAGCCGCCTTTGCACGCACGGGGCGACACCAGCACCACGTGAGCAGCCGGAGCCTTCTCCATCACACACACCCACCACAGCCCTGAGCAACACCGCCCCGGTACCTTTTTCCCGTGAGACGCCCCCATGGTCGGATGTGTTTGTTGGCTGTGCTCCGCTCTCCGGGCTGCGGGGCCGGCCGGCTCTCTGCGCTCACGGCCCCGCTACTCCAGGGGGGACAGGCGCCCGTGCTGCTCCCAGCCCCTCGGCGGCTGCTGAGGGGAGACGGGGGTGAAATCCAGCCCGTCTGTGGCGGGGTCGGGTGGGAAAGCTTGCTTTTCCTCCTTTCTTCCAGCACGTGGAGAACTCATTTTCTTCTTGCACCTAACGTCTGGCTCGCACCCAGGCTCTGCCCGGGCACAAAGGCAGCTTTCATGCTGTGGATGCCCGGTTTCTAAGCCGGGATCCGTATTTTGAGAGGCTGTGGAAGATTACAGTAATTGCACTTGACAGGGCAAGATGTCACAGGATGCAGATTCGCCCAGCTGCGGCCCGGCACCCGCAGGTCCTTGCCTGTGGCATCTTTCCTAGATACTCCTTTGGTGCTTTGCCCAAATGAACCCTCAAAAATAAAGGAAGATTATCCCTCTGCTGCCCGTCTGCATCCTGGCTCTTGGCTCCTGTTACAGCACTGGATTTTGCAAACTTTGCTCCTGCATACATTCCAGGCTGCCTGTTTGCTGCTGCAGCATTGTTGCCTACTGTGACCCCCCAGGTGAGCCCAGGTTACCTGAAGCTGCATCCTGAGAGTCCTGGCAGGTCAGGCTTGTGTTTGGTGAAGACTCTGGGGATGTGGCACAGTGTAAACCAGCCAGGTAGGTGCCTGTCCCTGCAGTAATACAGCTTTCAAAATGCCAAGCCACTGCAAAACCTCATTTGGAGGTTGCTGTCCCTGCACCCACTGTCCTTTTCAGATCCTTTTAAAGAAATTAGCAAGTTCAGTTTGACTCATGAATCCATATTTATTCCCTGCCTATCAGTGTCTGGATATTTAAAAAAACCTCTGATTTATTTATCAGGACACAGTGACTTTGGCAGGAATGGCTCTTCAGAACACTGGCTGCTACTGAAGGTCCCTGCACAGGAGTTGCACTTTTAGCTCTCCCTATTTCTTGAAAATAGTGATGTACCTTAGTAACTGCTCCATGATGGATTCAGAGGTGGTTTTAACTGCCTGTAGCATGCTGAAACATAAATTTCCTTTATTTTGGCTTGAAACCAGATTTCTAATGTGCATTGCAAAGGGGTAAGAAGAGTTTCCTGTCCCTGAATGGGGCTGGTTGTTTTTGGGGCTGTAGTTGATGCTGTGCTCTGGTTTACCCTGTGGAGCCATGTTTACAGCTCTTGGGCTGTTTTCAGTTTGGTTTAGGAGTGAATCCAGATCCTTTGAGGGGCTTAAAATAGTTGGCATATTTATGCTGGCAGCTCGGTGGGGCTGTTGTGTCTGCTGGTTGTGTTATTTCTCGCTGCTGCCACGGGTAGGGATGATTCAGCGCTTGGGATTAACCACTGTTGTTGCAGCAGATTTAGGGATCGATTTATGGCCGAGGTGCTGTCAGGTGTGTGCTAAGAGTGTAGGAGGATAAGCTGGGATAAAATACTACACCTCTTCGGGGATTCCTCTGTGATGGCTGTTTTGGGGTTTTATTTCAGTTCTGCCTCTGGAAGTTCTTATAGGTGTTACACAGTTTATGTGGGGATTTTCCTGTTTAGGGAAAACCAATTGATGGGTGGTGTTGGGTTTTGGATCCAGGGCTTCATCTTTCAGGTGGCTAGCACAGGACAGGCTGTGTCCTTTCCTGGCCTTATCCTGACTATGCTCCTCACTTCTGCTCCCCTGAGGTGACCTGAGGGCTTGGATAACCCTGTGAACTGCCTCTTAGGAGCTTTGTAGGGGCTGTTGGAAGCAGAGAAGGCTGTGCAGGACAGTCTCTGTGCAGCTCCAAATGTTCCAGGAGAAACACTCCATCCTCATGTTCTGCAAAACCACTGGTCTGCTTCAGAGAATGGGGAAAAAACAGATACCATCATCGGAAATTAAAGTCTGTACATGTTGCAAATTCATCCCTGTCTCTGATGGCAGATAAGCCCGGCTGTCACCCATGCAGCTCATCTGATCCCAGCAGTGCCGGGGCTCAGGGAGGGGCTGGCTGTGCAGCCACCTCAGACTGTGGTTGGCTGATGCATCTGGACAGGAGCAGGGGACAGATGCTCCCCAGGACCTGCTCGGTGTTGGGCAGCAGCGTAGGGACTGCTCTAGGAGGACTGTGGGGCTTTCCTGCCCTGCCTTTGGGCAGGGATCTTTCCTCTCCCAGAGGTGTCAGCTGGCCTCAGGTTGGGGTGCAGCTGCCGGTGTGTGGCTGACACCAGTGGAGCCAGCCTGGGTGCACTGAGTTGCTCCAGAGTGATGCTGGCTCTGCCTCCACTGGTAAAAGGCTCCCACCTATTGGTTGTGCTGCACAACTTCAGCTGCCCAAGGAACGGACACATCCATCCATCCATCCATCCATCCCCTCTGAGGGCAAAGCAAGGCTGGCACATCCCTGGCATTAACCTGACCTTTGATGGGGATGTGTCACAGAGGACTTAGCTTGGATAATGATACTTTGGTCTGCAAATATTACCTACTTTGCTGTATGCTATCCCTGTGGACTTCTGGCCTTATTTTGGCTGTAGGAGACCATGGGGCATTGGCAAGAGCTCTGAGGGAAACCACCAAAGTCTGAGCATCCCCAGGGATGGCTTTACCCTGTGCCATGTGGGGGGAAGCACCTGTGTGCAGGGCTGTGGGATGGGTGACAGTGATGCTCAACTGGTGGCAGAGGACCAGGCATGCTGTGCCTGTGGGGGAAAGTGTGGATTATGCTTGAAAATTGAAGTGAGAAGGTAGTGTTTTACAATGAGAAACCTCAATTAATAAATTTACAAAACTTTTACAAAGTTTTTAGTTTAAAGGCAGAAAAATAAAATACCCCAAATTGACCCATAGGTGAGGATGGCTTGGCTGCAACCTGACCATGTGTTTGCTCAGGCTCTGCAGGCACTTGTACAGCTCTTCTCCAAGCCCTGCACAGTTCCTGCTGTCAAACAGCCTGTTCCCATGGGCAGGCAGCAGCTGCTGGACTCTGTGACCTGGCAGTGGAGAGGCTGGAGTCCCCATAATGGGGCTGGTGTCCCTGTGTGACTGGTGAAGCTGCCCTCCATGGCAGGCTGGAGCTTGAGACTAGTCCATCTTCCTGGGGGCACAGCCCTCCATCTCCAACAGCTCAGGCCAGCCATCATACTTATTTGTCTCTTTATCATTTTTAATGTGCTGCAGGAAAAAAGAGAGAGAAGATGAGTGAGGAGGTTGGAACAGGTCAAGTCTGCAACGTGGCAAAAGCTGCAGCTCGGTTTGATGTGGGGGATAATGCCACTGGTCCTTGTTTTCTGCAGAGAGGTAGATGAGATGTAGCTCAGGAGGTGCCATGAAGAGGATGGAGACCGTGGAGCTCGTGGCAGGGGAGAGCCATGTACCTTTTCAAAGGGGCTCTTGTTCATCAGCCCTTTTGCTCCCAGGAAGACCCAGTTGTCCCGGAAGCCCAGTTTGCCCACGTGGCTGCTGCCCAGCTCCATGAAATATGCCTGTACTTTGTCATTCATCCTGAAAGAGGGTAAGAAGGTATCAGTGTGGTGCCAGGTGGGTGTCCCCTCTTTTACCCTCTCTGTTGGTGGCAGCAGCAGGTCCAGCTCCCCCAGCTGTGTATTTTTGGGGATGTTGCTTCTGTGAGCAAACTCACTTTGTGGCAGCATCATCGTAGCTTGCTGTCAGCACGAGGGTGCCACGCTTGATCCCTTCGAGGAAGGTCTGCAGCTTGGTAATGTCTGAGAGACAAGAGCATTAGGGCGACAAAAAGGGTTTTAGCAGGCACTTCTGCATGGTAGCTGGGGGAACCTCCTCTGGGTTGGTGGGAAATAACCTGACTGTGCTGGTGCTAGCCTGGATTTGGGGCCATGGGCTTGGAGAAGGGTGGGCTCCCAAATGAGGCATTCCCCATCCTGTGTTCCTGCCTGGGCTCTCCCACAGTGCCCAGGACTGATGTCCTTCTTTTGGTGCAAGTGCAGAGGGGAAATTCCTCCTAAACTTTGCTTGCTAACTCTGAAATCTAGTTGTGTGAATTTACTTCCCAGCACAAGAAATGAACCTGCTCGGCTGCAGAGCTGCCTTCCCTGCCATCATGCCGCTGGCTGTATTGAGGAATTATTCCTCGTCCCGCATCTGTGGGATGCCTGAATCCAATGCCCCATCTAGTGGCACATGAGCTGACTGCTCCCTTCATCCCAGTGCCTCTCTTACCGAGCATCCCACTCACAAACTCGATGGAAATCTCATTGTATTGGTGATTCTCCTTAAAACTCCGGAGTTACCAAAAACAGGTTACAAATACAAGGAGTATAAAGGGTGATTGAGGGGGCCACGTGTCCCTGAGCTCCTTCATCTATCCTGCTGCGAAAGGCAGGGGAATGACCTGCTGCTCAGCCACCACCAACATTCAAAAACTGAGTTACAGGTTGCAAAGTATCAGGATTAATGTAACTACCTGATCTCAGAAAGTACCTTTCTCGAGTCTCAAGTGGCTTGGTTTATTCAGGTTAGTGAAATAATATTTTCCAGGCCATTACATGCATGTAAAAGGAGCGAGAAGCCAATCTTGGATGTGCAAGCATTGTGAGGACTCCAGGTTCCATGGCCTCAGGGAAAGCTGGGCTTTTACCACCCAGGCTGGCAAGTCTGGTCAAAGTCCACGCGACTTTATCATTAAACACATGACAGAGAAGCAAATGAAGTAGCCAGCAGCCAGCAGTGCTGGTGTGAGCCCTGGCTGGGAAGCTCCTGGGAAGGAGCAGGGTGACTGTGCTTACCTCCAGAGTACATGTCGAATGCGTCGGTTTTCAGGAGCTGCCCAGTTGTTCCTGAAAGGTTTAAATTGAAAACAGAGCACAGTGAGTTTGCACTGGGGTGGCTCTAGGCTTTGCCTGCCCATGAGCCTGGGGTTCCTTGCAAAATGCTTTGCTCTTCCCTCAGTGTGTTGTATCTCCTGTATTGCTTGGAGGAGTTTGTGGAGCTGGTTGTGTGTGACCCAGGTGGGTTTGTTTCCTTCTCACTGGCAGTGCTTGCAACCATAATTGTGGCTGTGCTCCCCATGCAGCAGCAGATGGATGTGCTTTTGGCTCAGCCACAGTGCCTGGGAGGGGGTCTCTAGTGGCCTATGCTCTCCTGGGGATGGAAGGACCCCAGGCTGTGTGAGAAGGGGATCAGTGCCTGCCCAACTCACCATTCACCAGTGCAATGTTCAGGCCTCTGCCAATGTTGTTTTTCACGCTGCTCATGAGGCTGGAAAGGAAAGAGGAGAGCACCAGTGAGTGCAGGGATGCCCTGGAGATGCTGATGCCAGTGAAACTGTGGTGGGGTGAAGTGGTAGCAAAGAAATTGATTTAAAATTTTTTCACCACAAATACACTGTGATGGCCACTGATGTGTTTGGCACAGGGCAAACCTGCCCTCTTGAAGGCCAGGCCAGCTCAGTCTCGGCTGCCTTGTCCCTGCCATGTGCTGCTTACACTGAGTCTTCAAAGCAGATCGAGGGTCCCACCACATTTGCAGCACCACTGATGATCTTGAAGGCAAAATAATTCTGGGGGCAGCTCTTCTGGTTCCCACACTTGTGCCGGGGCAACTTCTCACCTGTGAGGGAAGAGTGGAGCTGAAAGTCATGGCTTTGGCCCCGTGGGGAGACACTGGCCATATCCCTGAGGGGCTGAGCAGGGCTGGCACCAGGATACAGTGGCCCACTAAGGGGGCAACACCTGGACCAACTTCTTGGCTGGGGCTGGAACCAGCTGCTTATATGAGGTTTATGGTGCCAAGGCCAGGTGCTGCTCCAGGTGTGACACACCGGTATGTGCCAGGAGCATTCAGAGCTGGTGTCCAAGGCAAGCCCCCTAGGGCTTTTCTCCCCAGAGTTTCCCCATTCTTGGCCAAGACAGGGACCCACCAAAGACCCCACTGCTGTGTGCAGTAGCAAAATCCCCCACATTTGGGAGAGTGGGATTTTTGCCTCAGGGAAGGGGCTCTTGAAGGCAGGTCTCATGCTTCCACCATCCCCCTGAACCCTGGAGTGGAGCTGTGTGATGGAGATGAAGTCAAGGGCAATACTCACTGCTGGGCTTGTTCGTGGCACCTGTGGGTATGAAGCAGAAGGATTAGACACCCTGGGGACCTGCTGGCTCTTCCCCAAGCCAGAAGCAGCTGTTCAGGCACCAGCTCTCCAAAACTGCTTCCCATGGTTGCAGGCATCCCTGGACCCATCCACCCCAGAGCAGCTTCCCACCACGCCCTGCCCTCATGGCCAGAGCTGGTGGCTAAAGCCTCAGCCAGAGACTGCAAATATGAGTGGTCAGGGCAGCTCTATTCAGCTCTGGGGGCTGGCTCGCCATGGAACCCCTCGTGCCCTCCCTCCGCATCCCTCTGGAGCCCGTTGGTGCCTCACCGAGCCAGCTCCGCAGGCTGATGGCTCTCCAGCTGTGGTGGAAGTACGTCTGCATGATGAACCACGTGCCCAGCAGGGTGATGAGCAGCACCACGTACCGGATCACAGCTGCCAGGGGTGGGAGAGGAGCCGGGTGAGAGCAGCAGCCACAGACCGGGGCAAGCACCAGAGCATCCCTCTGATTTCTTGGGATTTGATCCGTGTGTCCCAAGGTTACCAGGCACAGGGTAACAGCCTGGGCTTGCATGGTGTGGGAAGGCAGCTAACAAACCCTCACCCTCCAAATGGATTCTGATCTCTTAATTACCATCTCTAGAGTATATGGTGATGCACAGATAGGCATTAATGCTCTGCTGGGAGGCACTATTCATATTTCTCAGTATGTTAAAGTAAATCTGATAATTACTCAGAAAGCTACATAAATCCAAATATTTCTTATGTTCCCAGTGCTAGGAAGGCTGCTATCCCCAATCAGTCACTTGCTACAGCCGAGCAGCTGCTGATACAACTGTGATTGGCATTTGGCTTTAAAGCAGCGCTCATCAGAGCAAAACGTTCCAGTCCTGCATGGAAAGAGAGTGAAAAAATGTTCTTTTATTGCAGCTGAATGGCTCTTATGGAACCAGGAATGTCTCAATAGCCATCTCTTCCCAGTCACAGAAGGTTTCACTGGGAAAAATACAACAGGCTGTAATCTACACAAATCTTGTAAAAATCTGATCCTTATACAAAGGCCCTTTCCCATGTCCCTGGCAGGGGAAGGGCAGGGTTGCTGGGCTTGGAAGGCATCATGTAAATGAGAAGGAGGCATAAAGAACCATAGAAAATTAGACAGAAAAAAGTAAATATATGTCCCTCCTTACCTGTTACCCGCATGGTGGTGGGCAGAGAGAGCACAGCTGTGAGAGGCTGACGGTCACAGATCACCCTGAGGAAAGAAGGCAGTGCCTTAGAGAGAGCCTGTAACCCACCAAAGCCAGGCAGATTCTAGATTAGAAGATAATTGCTATGTTTAGTCATATTTGCAATAGCAAGGACGTCATCAAAGATGTACAAATTCTTATCATGCACGTGTGCTTGGTCCCACCCTGATTAAGTCCTGCAGCAGGCAGCACTGACCGAGCTCGCTTCCTTCTGGAGCCTCAGAACCCTTCCCTCCCCTGAGCACCCCCTGTGCTCCGGGTTCATGCCCTGTTCTTGGTAATGGGCCAGGCTTTTCTGTTCTGCTGATAGCAATGAGGTGGACACTTTCAATCACAGCTTTGCTGCATTTCCTTCTGGGATGATGCAAAGTAGATTTCAAATATTAGGGACTGCAAAATGCTGTCTGAGGAGAAGCTGTGATCTGGCCCTTCCCAGTCAGGGGAATCTCTGGGAACAAGCTTGTCTTCCTTAAAACCCAAAGGAGAAGGGAAGAAGGGTACCACCATTGTGCTGAGGAGAGCCAGCTTTGTGGACACCTGACTTAAACCCAGAAATATTTCCACTTGGCCAAATTCTGGAGCGTCTTCACCCCGTGGACGGGGTGTGGTTGTAATTTGGAGCATGAACTATTTTCTACCCGGGAGAGTCCATCTACCGTCCTCTGTCCCGCTGCCCCCCTGACTGACTGGGAGAGGCAGTGCCACCTCACGCACTGGGCTCCCCCAGGGGCTGGGACCATTCCTACCTTTGAAATTCGGGGCTGCAGTCTGTTGAACCTCTGTCCTGGAAACCACACTGGAGTCCTACGGCGAATTGTCACTTGTGAGATGGGTGCTCAGAGTTAATGAGCCTAATGTTAACTAAAGCAGCCCTTTTTGATACGTTTGACAGAAAATTTGTAAAAGAGCTGTGCTGAGAGTTGCTTTTCCTGTTTGAAGGGTAAATAAGGAGCAGCGGGCTGTGCAGGGCTGGGCTGAATGTTGCTTTCAGGCTGCTGCGTCATGAGGAAGGAGAGAAGAGCTTTTCCTCCTGCCCAGCCCTGCTCCGGGTCCCCTCCCAGGGCTCGCTGTGTGGACCCTGGGCTGAATTCCTGCATTCCCCCTCAGTGCCCTGCGGAGATGCTCCCTGTGGCTGTCCCCGCACCCAGGGGTGGGTTGCAGCATCGCTGTCTGGGGTTTTTAGGCAGCCCCGCAGTGAAGTTTCAGCCGACGTTTCTGGAGCCCGGCACTGCTCCCCATGAGGCCCCTCTGCTGTGCCCGCACCTGCTGTGACAGAGCTGCTCCCGCACGGAGCTACCAGCTTCCCGTGGGACACTGGCCCATCTGCATTTTAGAGGAGGCCCTGGGAGGTATTTGTGGCCCCCGATGTACAGCGACAATGTGTTTTTGATAAAATATCAGCTGACCACGCTGGCTTCCCAGCAGCATCTCCCTTCTCTCTGCACTGTTCCTCTCAGGGAAAGGTTGGCTGTGAGCAGGAATCTGTCCCGGTGGGAGGTGACAGGGGGGTCCGTGATGCCTGAAGCCCTTCCCCACACCCCAGCCCTCAGCACGGTTACTCTGAAATGGATTTTAAAGCTCGTGTCAGAGCTGACATGAGCATGCCCATTTCACTGAGCTGGTACAAGAGACACAGACCTGAAAAGAGACAGTTTAAAGATTTTCGAGGACAAACATTGCCTGTGTCTGGATCTGGAGGGGCAGCACCAGGCTCTTCTGTTTGGCTCCTTTCAGCATGAAGTTTTATATAAACACAGGGACCCTCTTGCCATTTCTGGCTCCCCATCCCAGTGCCTGATCTGATGGTGGGTTCAGAAAATGGGGCCAGTTCTCACAATCCTCCTTGGCAAGTTGTAAAGACCCCTCACGTGCCATGAGCAGAGCCTGGGTCTGGTGAGGATTCAGACCTGGGGTGTGATTTGAACACAGTGAGTGGAGCAAAACTCCACTGGGTTTGCAAAACCTTCCCTGTTTGGTCCCCAGTGAACACTGGCCTCACTGGGGCCCATTGCACAGTCCTCCCCTTCACCAAAGTTGTGTTTTTTCTTTGCACATATTGATTTTATTGCTGAGGAAGAGAAATGGAAAAATAAACCAATAAATGCCAGTGCTTTAGGGAGGTCATGTATTTATTTGGGCTATTTATCTTCACCTTAATCCCAGATAAAATTTAGTGGATGAAGTCCCTGGGTGGTGAAATTCCTGGAACCTGATTGCATTACAAGAGGGTAGCCCTGTCCTTGGATTTCTATTATATTGTTTTTTAATTGTTTGCATTGATAATTTTTTCTTTTCTTCCCAGGGCTGTGCCAGAATAAAAGGCACCTGTGCTCTGGCATCTGCCAAAGAGCTGCTGGCAGGAGAGGGAGAAAATAAGGAATTGTGGTAGGTGTTAAACAGAGTTATTTGTCTAATAAGCCTGAAACTTGCTTGCTTAAAGAAACATTCCAGGAACAAGAAAGTTCTTGGACAAATATTGCTAAACAGGCTCACGATGTTGTAAAGCAAAAGCTCCACCCAAGCCTGCTCTGGCCTGAAGTGCCGCTTGGAGGAGCTGAGTTACTGCTGCTGGGAAGAACAGACAGATCCCTGCCCTCCCAGGGAGGTTTTCCAGGATGCACCAGGTGAATGTTCCAATTCTCTCTCAATGATGCAGGAAAACTTTACTTCTCCTCCACACAAACTTCTGCCTTTTTTTCCTTTTTTATTTTTTTTTTCTTTTTTTCCTGCTTTTGAGCCCCACATGTCCCTCTCTCTCCCAACAGCTCCCTGACTGTTAACAAAATCATTTTGGTGCAGAGTGGGGATGTGACTCTAAAAAGGGTGACTGCCAGATGCCCACAGCCACCGAGTCACCCGTCCAAAAGCCAGGGTTTTCTTGCACAAGTGAATGCAGGGGTGCAGAGGAGGGACTGGCAGGGTGGGTGCACACCCACCCTGTGTTCAAGGTTTATCACCACAGGAGAATGGAGGATGCTATTGTGCCATTTTCATTCTCAAAAGAAATCAGTCTGAGCTTTGCTGAGTTGCTCAATAGGATGGTGCAGTTTGCCAGACGGCTTATAAATTTCTTTGCTTATAAAAATGCTTGGCCAGCTGCTGCATCGACCAAAAGGCTGGAGAGAGGATCTTATAGCAAAACTGGCCCCAGCACAAGCCCAGAGTTATCTGGGGTGTTGACCAGTGTTTGCTGCTTTCTACCACAAAGCACTTGGTACCTTGTGTCCTCCTACCCTTCTATCTACTCTGGGTTTTCAAAACTCCAGAGGATGCCATCAGTTTTTTAAAGGAAGTTATTCTGTCCCTACTGATGCTGTGTGGGCAGCCAGACCTGGTCCCCACACCATCTCTTTTAGCAGTGCAAGAGAAAACAAACAGTACCCTGAGCAGCAGCTTCACCTTGGATGAGCCCCACACTTTGCAAAGTGGACACCGTGCAAATTCATCCACAGCTGTGATGACCTGGCCCCCACATCACAGAGCTGATTGCAGCACATCACGGCTCCCCGCTGACACAGGGAGTTCATTATTTCTGGCTATGGCACTAGCACAGCTCCACCCCATGGAAAGGATACACGGGGATTCCCCTTAACCCGCAGCCTACGAGAAGGAGGAACAACTAAAACCTTCCCCATGCAACCCCCTAACCTGACAGTAAGTCAAAAGAAAAGTGCTGCAGGAACACATTATTGCTCTAGAAGACGTCCTTCCCCGGTCGGGGATGGGACAAGCCCACGTACCGCTCAGTGTCCCGGCCGTGCCGTCCCTCTCCGCGGGCTGTGCGGGCGCTGGCGCATCCCGGGAAGCTGGGGCTCCATGTGCTCGGCAGCGTGGCGGGGCAGCTGCCCAGCCCGCCCAGCCCTCTGTGACTCATGGCACCTCCCGAGCCTTATCTCCCTGCCTGGTGTGGGGCTGGGCACAGCCCACGGCGCACAGTGCCCGCCGCGGCTGGGAGCAGCGCTCCGGCGGGAGGGAGAAAACACCCATTGCTGCGGCCAAGAGCTCATGCGTTTCCTTTGGAGATTCTCTTCACTTTGGCCCTTGCCTTTTTGTCACGTCGGAAGAGGAAAACCTCTCCTAGGCTGGGCACTAGCCTTTCTGCTCTTTCACCAAACCAGCACATTGGGCTGACAGGGAGTGCTGCAATGGGAATAGGTGGGCATGAAGCCAGGAGTGGTGTTCCCCAAATTGGGGTAAAACCAGAATAACCTGATCTGTCAGGATTTCCCCCCAGCGGTGCTGTATGTGTGTGGGTTGGCCCTGAGTCCCTCTTCTCTGCCTCTCATTCACGGGAAGCTGCAGGTTCCTTTTCCAAATAAGCATTTATTTATCCAGCAATAGTCCTGAACTCTAAAGGAGGCCTAAGTTAAGTAGAGATACAGATTTAGGCTGTTTTCCTTTTAATCAGTTATTGTTGTTATTACTATGGTTCTGAAGGAAGAAATCACTCCTGAAGTTAGCACTAAGGGCTCTCTATTTTTTCCAAAGCTGAACCTCGTTTACCTGGCAGCCAAGAACAAAAGTGATCCCATTCCTTTTTTCCTTTTTCTTTTCCATTTTTATCACTTAGAAGAACCAAATTGTTTCTCTTTGAGCTTTTAAAGCTATTTCCATCCAAGAACCAGCAGAGAAAGTGTGGGGCTGGCAGCGACAGCACTGCCTTTGGGACTGCAGCTTGCACAAGGCTGGAGCAGAGCCCCTGTGGGACCAATGCTGCTTCCTGATAATTAGTTTAATACCTGAGGGTGATCTCTGTATGAAGCTGTGCACTGAGCTTTTCTTTGCTTCCCCCCAGCTCTGGTCCTCAGTGCTGGGCAAGAGGTGCAGGGGTGCTGAATGCCAGGGGAAATCACAGCCTCTAAACCAAACCCTTCCAGACAGGGAGCAGAAAAGCAAACACATGCCTGGGCTCTGCATTGGGATAATTATTGCCCTCGGAAGGAAATTTTAGCTGTGGTGAGAGTCTGAGCTTAAACAGCACAGTCTAAATCAAAACCCTTCTCCCTCTCCGGGGAAATATCCTTCCTATTAGTTTGTTTAGCTGCTGGCAATAACCGGCTCAGCTCAATAACAAAGTGCCCCGAGCCCTGGAGTGCCACAGCTCTCCTGCTGTGTCCCCCTGCTTCCTGCCCCTGCAGGAGCAGGCCCATGGCATGAGGATTGTAACACCCTGGGGGAGGCCTGTTCCATGATGAATTTTGCCTCCTGCTTCAAGGGACCTGAGGCCAAGTGCTCTATGGAGATGGAGGCTTTTCTGCTGCTTGCAGAGGAAATGAGCAAACCCCATCAGCAGGGCCAGGAGCCTCCAACAATGAAATCTTGTGTGAAATGGTTCTGCTCTCTGGAACTGAACATTTCATTCAAGATGCTTCCCTGAAACCACAGGAACTGTGGGCTTTTCTTGTGGCACACACTGGTGTGGAGAGCCCTCATATCCCATCTCTGCATCCTGTGGTAGCCCAGGTTTTGCCCATGCACTGTGGCACACAGCAGAAACGGGCTTTTAAATCCCACCTAACATAAGGGAATGTGTCAAGTGCTGGGAATGGGCCATCAGCTTAGTCTTGACTCAGCAAATAATTAACTGGTGCAGTGCAATGAAATTGCATCAAGTCTCACTCGCAGGCTCCCCCAGGGAGTTCTGCATGATACAGAAAATGAGGAATTAAGAAAAAAATAATAGATGTGGCATCAAAAAGCTGCCAGACTGGGGAACGAATAATCAGTGGTGCAAACTGACTGCACTGTGAGCAGCACTGGGGTAGGATCAGCAGGAGCGAGCTGGTGAGTGGGGAGCTGCTCTCCTCCTCCTCCCCCCTCCATGTGTCAGCTCTGGGTGCGTTGACCCTCAGCGAGTGGTGGGGAGCATTGGGTTCCAAGAAAGTGGCTGCAGGACTGTCCCTCCCAGGATAGGAAAGTTCAGCACTGGGAGGAGGTTTCCCCCAAAAGATCCCCTGTCGGGCTCTGCAGTGCCCAGGACATGCTGCTTTTCAGGAGTGTGCTCACTAGAATACACTCATGACAAATTCTCTTAGGAAAGGTTTGACCACTTGATAAGCACGGTGGGTGTAGTGTTTCAGATTGTTCCTGCCGAAGTACTGCAGATGTTAAGTGTAGCACCTCTGAAAGAAAACAATCTGCTACTTCTGTGTTTGTCTTGTGTTAAACACCGCCCGTACTTCCCGCATGCCACATGCGAGGGGTGAACCGAGGGCGAGGGCTGTCCCTGCGGTCCACACCTCCCACCTGTGCTGCTACGGGGGATTATTCACCCTCCACTAAACCATCCTGCTCCTGTACTCACCTCTCCTCTCCCACTTTTGCAGAGGTCAGTAATCAGCACCGTTCCATTGGCCAAAGAGTGAATCATGCCAGCAAACTGATGACTCATCCCGAAGGTTTCACGGGTGACTGAGCATCCGGGTGAGACGCCGGCGCTGTTACCTTGTGCCGGATGGGAAGAGTTGCGTGAGGATAAAGTTTTATAGCAGGGATGATATAACAGTATCGGACAGAAAGGTGAGGAAGCAGTTCCACGAGAGGAGGCAGGTGCTGTTTGGCCGGGAGGGGCCGGACTGCGGCGGCTCCCCCGGCAGCTCTGTGTGCCGGCTATTGGCGGTGCTGTTGTGTAGCGCATCCTGCGCCCGCCGAGCCCCGCGCACCGCCCACCGCCGGCTCTGCTGCTGGGAGAGAAAAATAAACAAGGGAAATCACAGCCGCTTTTACTATTAAACGAGAAATTAGCTCGTGCAGTGCTAAGCCCCTGGTCTGTGGGCCCAGCACAGCCAATCTGCTTTTATTGTTTTGCAGGACTCCTCTGCAACCGAACGATGACAAATACCAGGAATTAGTGCAGTGTAATTACTCCGTATTAGCTGAATTCACAGTATAGACACAGATCATAAACAGCCATTGATTATTCCTAATTTCACATTTTTACCATTCTGAATTGTAGCAATTATGCCTGTCCGAGGGAATTAGCTTCTCTTTCAGCCCTGCAGGTTCACAGTCACTGCCCTCCCTTTCAGAGACTTTTTTACTGCTGAAAAAAAGGACATTCAACACAAATATCTTCCTACTTCTACAACAAAATGCCCTCCCCTTCCCCTCTCTCCTCAGTCCTTAAATCCCTCTGACTTTACAGCCCAAAGGTTGCTCCTTTTGCTGCCAACTGCCTCAGGATGCAGGTGGGTGCTTGGTGTGTCCTGTAACAGCTGGGCCACAGCTCATTTTACCCTGGGTTGTTGCAGAGGCATCAGCAGCCCTGACTCTTGGTGCAGGTGTTGCAAAGATGCCTGTGGGAAGGGGTCTGGGCAGCACCAAGGTTCAACATCCATCTCCTCTTGCTGGTTGGTCCATGCAAGCAGTGCTCCTGTTTAAGCAAAGATGCTTGTGTTTAAGGATCATCTGTTTTTTGAAATAGGCCAGGACACGATTTCCAAAAGCTAATTTGCACCTCTGGTGAAACTGTGCTGGGGGCCTCTGTTTTCAGGGTAATGCCTGCACCCTTCCCAGACAAGATCTGTGAGAGAGGGTGGTAGACCTCAGCACTTCCTTGCTACAGACTGCAAGAGTATTAAAAAAAAAGAATGTAGATATAAATTATTAATATTTGCATGGGAAATTTCTAACCCTATTAGTATCATATCATTAAATTTGTTTCTTGTGCTCAGGCAGGGATTTCATTACAAAGGGTAGCAGAGCGTAATGCCAGCTCTGCTGTCCTGGTTTTGTCAATTAATGATGAGAGGGAAAGAATCTGCTGTTTATCGATGGCAAGGCCTTTTGCTTTGCCCCAAGTACATACTGAGAGATGGTGGGTGGCTGCCACTGGGCACATACTGCACTCACAGATGTGCTGGGGTGTTATCCTGGAACTGGAGGGGGCTCAGCCCAGAGGAAAAGAGACTCCTTACTGCTCTCTACAACTCCCTGAAAGGAGGTTGTAGCCAGGTGGAGTTTGGTCTCTTCTCCCAAGTAACGAGCAACAGGACAAGAGGAAGTGAACTCAAACTCTACCAGGGGAGTTCTAGATTGGATATTAGAAACAATTTCTTTACCAAAAGGGTTGTCAAGCTTTGGAACAGGCTGCATAGGGAGGTGGATGAATCACCATCCCTGGAGGGATTTACAAGGCGTGTAGATGTTGCTCCTGGGTCATGGCTTAGTGGTGAACTGGGCAGTACTGGAGGAACAGTTGGACTCAATGATCTTAGAGGTTTTTTCCAACCTAAACAACCCTATGATTATAAAGTTCTATAAAGGGATGAGGGTCAAAAAGCCTCTGGTGCAAAGCACTTCCCACTGCTGGCATTGGACAGGGAGTTATTTATTCCAGGCAGTGTCTGTGGCCATCAAGCAGCAGCAGCAGTTTTTTATTGCATCCATTCTAGGACACTGAAGAAAGATTATGCATGCTTGCACCATGCCAGCTTTTTATTAGATTGCAGGCAGGGGTTAAACTGATCCTTGTCAGCACAAATATAATGCCCAGGGTGATGGGAGCAGCATAAATTGAGGACAAGAGGTGGCCGCTTTTACCGCTGCTCTCAAGAATGCTCTGCTGTTTTACTGCATCGTTTGCTCTTTAATTGGGACATTTCCCTCTGGCCAGGGGATGTCTTTCCTTTTTTGCCAATGAGGTGCAATAAATAAATGGGCTGAGGCACAGACTCTGAGGGGAGGTGAAGTACAGAGGGCAGATGAGTGACTGCACCAGAGCACTTTGAATGTCCCCTGTTTGCCACAGTGGCACCTATTCTGGTACTTTTTTCCCAAGCTGGGGACACGGGCAGGGGCTGTCCTGTGGTGGCAGGGGGTCTGCAGTAGTGCAAACCACACAGGTGCTTCATCTATTCGTCACCTCCACTTTTTTCAGAGTACTCTCGTCATGAGGTGATGGACCTTAGGGCTGGGTCAGTGGGGTGTTTGTCTGTGGCCAGTTCTGGTATGTCTGTGTCATTGAAAAGCAAATATTTGAAGGAGCACGCGACAGTCCTGCACACAGGGCTGGCCAGACCTGCTGACCAGTTACAGTAGAGCAGGATATGGGGGTCTGGCACATGGCCACCCGAGCCTGGGGCTGCAGGGCACCTGGGGGGTCAATAAGGTCCTCATTCAGCTGTCCTGTTATTATTTACCTGCAATAGTAGATTAATTAGATGTCTTCCACCCCTGCTCCCTACCCTCCCTGTGCTGGCAGGAGAGGAAATCCTGCTTTTGTGCTGCTAATGGATCTCACAGATCCAGTAAAACATTACAGTGCAGACAAAATGTCTCTTTAAAAGTGCAATAGAAATTCAAACTCTCCACTGAGAACAAAGCCAGTGGGGCTTTTTGCATCTCCTGTTTTTATTATATTCTGTAAGGTTTGTAAAGTAGATCACTTTTATCGAGGGAGTCTATCTCCTCTCCCAAGCTGTAATTCCTAGACTTCTTAAAGAAGATTTCTGCTCACAAAGGAAATAAAAGATAGAAATACGATGCTCTCTGACATTTGAACACACTACTGAGAATCTGAATTAAAAGGAACAAACTCAGAAAGTATCATTTATACAGCAATCAACTTTAAAAAGTCACCATCTGCTAAGAGTTACCACCTGGTGTAGCTGTGTCTTTATTGCCAGACAGAGAATAGGAAATAACTCAGGGAACTCTTCTCCACCTGCTGGGTTTTTCCTGGCGCCGTGTACACTCTGAGCCGTGGTGGCTGGGGAGCTGCAGGGTGCCTATTGCAACTCTCCTTCTACTCCAGCTCACTACAGAATATAAATCTGAATGCAGGTGCCATTAGCAGGGATGATTTGGGGTTGTTCAAGTTATAGCTTAGTATCAGCTTTTCAAAAAATCTAAAGGGCAAAAGAAATGACCACAGCTGGAATAAGGGACCTGGATGGGATTTACATTTAGAAATTTGATCTTTTTCCTTGCTTGCTGCTCAGCTCCTTGCTGTCCCCACACCAATGACCTTTCCTTGTTTCTCATAGCCCTTTCTAGTTTTGTCTCCCTATTTCATCATAATTGATGATAACATTACCAAATTCTTTGCCCTGTGCAACCTGTCCAGTGCTTGCCTTGCAGTATTTTGCCTCATTTTGGTCTTCCACTGCTCATCAGATCCTAGAAAGTTTGGGAACTTATTGATATTAAAATTTCCCATCCAATTTTATATCTTCCTCAAAGACCACTCTGTGTTCAGGTGATTCTTAGCATAGTTTAATCCTCTGTGCTGCCACTGCTCAGTGTCACTCTCTGTCTTGATAATTGTGATGGTTTCTCTCTGACCTCTCTATACACAAGACTCAACTATGGCAACATAAATGCATGCACAACTTTAAGTCTTCGTTTTTTTGGGAGGAACTGGGAACTGAGATACATTCCTGAGGTGTATCAGCTGAAAAAGTGTGGAGAGACTTGTACCAGTTATTTATGCATTGTCTGCCTCGAGTTTACAATAGCACCAAGTGCTGGGAAGCTGTCATGGATTTTCCCCACCATGTTTCCCATCACTGTGCAACATTTATCACAGTCTGCTTGGTTCAGATGCAAGGAAACAAGGCACAAGAAATGAATTAGGAAAAAAAAGTGTCCTTGCAAGTTTCTCTTGTGTCTGTGCCATCACTGAGCCCCATCACTGCCAGGGCTGCTGAGGGGCATCATCATTATTTAAGCTGATGCAACAACACCTATCATGGCAGGCAATTTCATTCCTCTCCCCTTTTAGGAATTTTAAGCCTCTTATCCCATTCCCTAAGGAGGCCACTGTGACCTGTCTCCTTTCCAAGGTCTTGTCCTGTTGCAGAGGCTGAGTAAGGGATTATAGAAAGTCATGTTACTTTGTGCCTGGTGGGGAAAATTGCTTTTGTCCTCACCCTCAGTTATCCATTCCTGTGTGTGTTTGTAGATTTGTGCTGGCTTTGGGAATGAGAGTGCCTGCAGTCCTTGTTGACTTGCTTTAAGGGTTTTAATTGCATTTAATCACAAAGGTCTAATTAAAGTTTGGAGGCTTTATTTGAGGGCAGTTAATAGATAAATTAATTAAATTAATTGTGGTTTGTTGTATACAGAGATACCCTTGGTTTGGCAGAAGGGCAGCCAACATATGCTCTGATGACAAATATTTCCAGCCTGGCCTGTGGGTCTGGAGTGCCCAAGCCCCACAGGGTTTAACTATTTAATGAAGGCTCACAACTTGATGGTTGGTTTTACAGGGTGTGGGGCTGTGAGTGTCTTCTGCTGGCTTTCTGTCATCATCTTCATCATCACTCATACAACCTCATTTATTGCAAAATTGAATAACTCTTTAAAAGCTGGATAGGAATCTGCTGTGAAGCATGTAAAAAACCTGAACAGGGGCAATTGCCAAGTGCCAAAATGGTCTGTCCAAGGTTAAGTTTTACATTTTAAGCTTCTTTTAGGTGGAGGATAAACCTCAGGAAGATTCAGAAAGCAGGGTGACACTGCCTTGAAAGACACCAAAAAACATCTCTATTTTTCCCTATAAATCAGCTGCCTTGGGAACCCACACTACCATTTCATTGGTGACCTGCTTTGGATTTATCACCAGGAAAAATCAACATGCACTGAATTGTCTATAATCCTTCCTCAGATGGAGGGGGTTGAATGAGCTGGGATTTTGTTGCTTTGTTGAGATGAAATGTAATTACCTTATGGGCTTTGCATGGTGTGTTAAATTCTGCCAGTACTAAGGCGTGATACAAGCTATAGAACTGTGCCGGTTGCTGAAGATTTATGGAATAAAAGGTATAATTTCACACTTCACTGCATTTTATTTTGAAGTTGGATGTTGACGTGCTTTCCAGTTGTTTAGATGTGTTTATTTAGCCTTTACTCTTGGCTGAGACAAGTAGGCTGAGGGATTTGATGAGTGGGAGGCTGGAGTTGCCTCCCTCACTTTCCAAAGGAGATGCCTGAGAGAATATGAAACCCCAAGCTGGAGCCCTGACCCAGCATCCCTTATGGTGACAATGCACCAACAGCTCAAGCATTATGGTTTTAGAGGGTGAAAAGTATTTCTTCTGTCTGCTGTATTTCAATAGTTTATGTTTTCCTTTGCTGTACTCAAGAATCACGGTGCAGTTCACAGCCACTATGCCATTCACAGCCAGTTTGGCCCCAGAGCAAATGGCTGATGCTACCAAAGGAAATGATAAAATTTGCAAAAGTGCAAATTCCTCCAGAGATTTTCAAGCCAGACTGGCCAAATAGGAGGGGCATTTGTGTAACATGTCACAGAGATTCCTTCATGACTGAGGCAGTGCATGATGCTGTTCTCACATCAATAAATGGCACTTCCAGAGCATTCAAAAACTCACCACTGGTGAGAATCCTTACAGCTGGACTTCTGTGTTTGACTCAAGAGAACTGATAAAAGAACTAATGTCTCCAGACACACACACACACACACATGCTGTATAGCTGAGCCAAGCTGGGTGAAAACTCCTAGCACTTGTCTGTACTTCCTTGAAAACTGCATGGCTTTAATATCCATCAACTTCTAAGTAGGGCAGCAGAGCGACCAGTTCATTTTCCGGAATGATTCCATGTGCCATCTGGTACCACTGGCTAATTGCCAGAAAAACTCTCTAAAGAATTTTTTTCATGCAGCTTCCTCAGAAGAATCCATCTATTTTTACACCCATTTTGTTCCCACCTCCAACAGTCGCTGAGGATCCATCCAGGAGCTGCATGGAGGAGTGGTGCAGTTCCTGAGGTGAAGAGTCAGGGTGAAGATGAGTCAAGGCCTTTGGGCTGTTAGGGGTCTCTCGCCACAGCTCTGCCATCCTTGGAAGGGGAAAGTGTGAGTCCAGACTAAGGACACTCACATTTCTGCAGCCAGTGAAGCCCGAACCCCTCAGGCTGCCTCCACTGCAGTGAGCTGCTGTTCTGAACACCTCAGCAATTCCTTCCCAAATAACCTCATTTTGAAGACTGTCCAACTGGTGGTCAATAGCTGCTGCCCTGGCACACCAGTGATGTGTGCTGGGGAGAGGTGCTGTATGGGGAGAAATAAGATAGAATTGGGTTGTGAGCTGTAAAACCTGCCTGCAGAGGCACATGGCAGCACAAAGAAGCACAGGGTGGCATGGAGAGGCTTGTCTCCACCAGACCCTAGCAGGAGGAGTGTCACACGGCAGACCTCTATGGAAAGGAGCCTGCCAGGAGCTGACAGAGGGGTGAACAACAAGTGATCATCCCATAGAAGGACATTTGGAAAGTGTGTTGCTGATGTGGCAACATGGGATGGGTCACATAGTGAGAATTACCATATTTTAGGAATACTATGCCTTGGAAAAGTGTATCAAAGCAGCTCATTTGTTGGAATAAACGATTCAGGTTCCCCGCTGGTGNTGGTGGTCAATAGCTGCTGCCCTGGCACACCAGTGATGTGTGCTGGGGAGAGGTGCTGTATGGGGAGAAATAAGATAGAATTGGGTTGTGAGCTGTAAAACCTGCCTGCAGAGGCACATGGCAGCACAAAGAAGCACAGGGTGGCATGGAGAGGCTTGTCTCCACCAGACCCTAGCAGGAGGAGTGTCACACGGCAGACCTCTATGGAAAGGAGCCTGCCAGGAGCTGACAGAGGGGTGAACAACAAGTGATCATCCCATAGAAGGACATTTGGAAAGTGTGTTGCTGATGTGGCAACATGGGATGGGTCACATAGTGAGAATTACCATATTTTAGGAATACTATGCCTTGGAAAAGTGTATCAAAGCAGCTCATTTGTTGGAATAAACGATTCAGGTTCCCCGCTGGTGTGGGTCTGTGCCTCAGTCGCTGACAGGGCTGTCTGTCCCGACGCTGCTGGACACACAACACGTGGAGCATCGGCTTCAGACCAAACCCGGGCCCATTCAGCACCTTTGTCCTTCAAGTGACTCTCCCAGATCCCCTGCTAAGCCACTTGTCCAGGAGAAACACCTCTTTCAAGAAAGACTTTCCTTTTGGACAGGGCTGACTGAAAATAGCCCAGATCCAGGCAGTTGTTGGTGAGCTTGCAGCGTGCCTCAGCTGTACAGCTCCAACTCCAGGGAACCCTGGAAAGGGCCACCCTGTTCCTGGCTCTTGGTTCACAGCAGGTTTAGGTGACAGTGAGCAGCTCCCTGGCCCTGCAAAAGCCTTTGCAGGGCATTTGGGGCTTTCTGCTGCCATCACTCAGCTGCCACCTGGCCACCAACACCTCTCTGGTGCTGTACATGTGGCCAAGCAGCTCCCAAAGCCCCCCAGGGCTCTCCCACCTGCACTCACGCACCCCCAGCTGTAGAGATGCACATCTAGAGAGACTTCCTCCTGGTAGTAACTACTGGATCTGCTTCAGAAGAGAAGTCCCTGAGTAAATCCAGCACTGAGTTAAACTGAGTTGCAGCTGCTTTAGAGTCAGGGCAAGGGCTTCTGTGGAACAGGCACCGCAGCCGTGGGGATGCCTGTGCCTCTGTACTCCCTCATTAGGTGTTTCCTGTCTTGTTACAGGTAATAAATTACTATTATTAATATAACTTTCATTTTTTCCCTAATAATTCCCTGAACTCATCAGCCTTTTTTGGTAATGAAATATCTCCCTTGTGCCCTGTTTTACCTGCTTTAATGTTACTTCGTGGGAGTTGTTATCTCCTAGAAAACATTGCAGTGCCCTGGAAAACTGTGGGATAGAGCTCTGTGGGGTATGTACAGCACACAGCCCCCTTCCAGCCAACCCAGACACAATGTGCTGATGCTGTTGAGTTTAACTATTTAATGAAGGCTCACAACTGCTTTCTTAGAGAGCCTACATCTATAATTATTTTCTTCATGAAGTAATTTTGGTTTCACAGGTAAACACCAATCGCAGCAATTTCCACTTTTAATACACAATCTGATTTAGGACTAAACGTCCTCTGCCTGCTAAATAGGTGTTTATTACAAACTAGCTGGCCTGACACCCTTCCTCACCACCCAGGTTTTTCCTCCCCTCACACAATAATTATGGTTTGGGGGGAAAAATATGTTACAACTCATGCCTGAGGGGGGCCTGAGCAGTTTAACAAAGTTTAATTACAACATTAGCAGTGTGGGTGAGGCATGCAAGTAAACAAGTCATAAATCAGCTCATAAAAGGAGCAAAATAACCCACTTCCATCCACTGTGACTGCAGATTGCACTGAACAAATGGTGTCCTGGGATGCACAGGAGGTTTGCAGATCTGCATGCCACCCAGCTGGTTACACCCACAAATGTCCCCAGGTGCTGGGTGTTTCCTCCTGTCCCCCCAGGACTGACTCTTGAGGGGTCCTGCTCCCTCATCCCACACAAGATTGGCGCTTTTCCCAGGAGCTTTTTTGACCAGGATCAAGAGCCTCCTGTCTGCTTGGCTGTGGGCTGTTCCACTCATCAACCCGCTGCAAATGGTGTCACCTGTCCAGCTTGGTTTCCCTATGCAAGCAGTGATGGTCTGCAACAGCTGGACTGGTTTTTCAAGAGAAACTTTTTGTTTTTCCATGGCTGTGGTAGCTGGTGTCACCCTGCCCACATGAGGGGATTGGCATCCGATGCTTATCCAGAACCACTGTGGTCAATAAACCGTGAGTTAAGAAGGATTTACATGACAGTGTGAGAGAGCTCTTAAGTGCTGTTACAGTGTGCTCAGTGATCCAGCTACAAAAATGTGCCAATGTGCTTGATAAAAGACTCTAACTGCTTTAAAATATAGTTACTAACTGCTTTAAAATATAGTTACTGGGCAATTGCATAAAGGAGAAACAGTATCTTAACTATTCACCAGCATTGAATGTGCTTTGCTTTATCATGTGTTAGTTACAGTGATTTATGCAAGATATAAAAAACAATTGTCAAAAATGTGGAAGAAAAATTCAAAGCAAAAAGCACAGCCATTTGTTCTGATAACATCTGGTAACATGTTAAGGCAGGGCAAGAGAAACATCAGTGCTGCAAATGGAAAGGGACCATTCAGCAAACTAAACTCTTCATTGGGAAAAAAAGTTCCACAGAATAGTAATTATCCATTACCTCTAAAATAACCTACAAGTTAACAGCTGTTTTCGTAGCATAACACACATTTTTTCCAGGGAAAACAAATCTATAACTCAGAGAATTTGTATTTCTTATGCTCTTTATTTTCTTGATTGGGTCAACACAAAACCTTGTTGAAGATAGAAAAAAAGGTGTCTTAGAAGAATAAAGGGTTATAATTCAGTCAAGGTTTCATAATTGCACTGCATACCCACTGCAGTGGAAAGAGAGCCTTGAGACTGAATTAGTGCCTGAAGATTTTGTGCAAAATCCTTCATTGTTACAGGGCCTTGCCAGTTCATATTTATGTGGTTTATGAGGTGTCACATAGTTGTACATTTTAATCTCCTGGTACTGAGTTTATTGCTGAGAGGACTGCAGAGCTGGAGGTGTCAGAGGACCAGCAAGGGGAAGCAAATTTGTGAATTAGCACCCTTATTTCACTGGGTTCATTATGCAGCACCCTACAAACTTCTGTTGCCAAGATTTTCTTGGCTCTGGGGTGCCCATGGATGGGGTCTGAGCCATCAGAGCCTGAGGAGGAGAAAAGCACATCCCAGGCAGGGGGGTGGGGTGCAGCAGCTGCCCCGGGCCGCCAGCCACACCAGGGCTGGGTGCAGTTCCCTGCCACAAGCAATGGCAGCAGCCCTGTGGTTCAGCACCAGGACCCTGCCTGGCACTCACTGCTACAGCTCCAGTTGTAAATTTGACTACAAATATCTCATTGCCATTTAGCAATGTGTCATTAACCTGTACCAGTGGCGAAGTGTTCTCACAATTACCTTCAATGTGATGAGTGCACAAAGTGGTGTCAAGCCCCCTGTTTCACTTGGAGGAAGGTATAAATACCTTAAATACCTTCTAGCTGTGTGTGTAGCTCTGGAGGGGAAGGGGCAGCAGGAGATGGGATGATGGATCCATGTGAACTGACACACTTCTCTCGGGTGTCTCAGCACCTGCCGTGTGTTGGTTTGCTCATGAGCTGGAAGGTAACAGGAGATATCAGCAAAAGATGACTCCTTGGAGCACCTCAGAGACTGATCAGGCACTTCCTTCCATTGTCATGTGAGGATTTATAGATCATATTAAATGAGGTGTAATGCATAGCAAGTGATCAGGGCAGGGTAATGGATCAATGTCACGATGAGCTGCCAGGCCCTCACCACCCCCAGCCCCGCTGCCGTGCCAGACACCCAAGGGCAGGATGAAGCTGCTTCAGACAGAGATGGAGGATTCTCCATGGTTGCACTGGGATGAGTGTAGAGTCCCAGTCTGGCTCTCAGTGTGCACAGGGGAAGGGTCCCTTGCTTGTATGGAACATGTCCTTCATAATAACATCTGTCGTTGCTGATCAGGACACGATGCCCTGGGCTCGCATCTGGGGGTCTCTCAGCAAGGCCAGTGTTTAGCTCTGGCCTCTTCAGTATCACCCCAGAGAAGGCAGCACTGGGACTGGGCACCCTGGGACCCTTGATGCACTGGGAGGACTGTGTGGCACTGCAGAGGAACAGCAGTTCATTGAGAATGGCAGGAGCCCTCCATGGGTGTCCAGAGTGTCCCACATGGCCCCTGTCCATCCCTGGATTCCTCTGCTCAATCCCAGCAGTGTGATGGGCAGCCCCAAGCAAGGATGTGCCTGCATGTGGTTGGAATGACTTGATTTTACCCTACTAACATCTCAGAGCATTGACACCATGGTATTCCTCCTCAGAGGCCCCTCTCAAGCCCCAGTGAGAAAACAGCAGCCTGATGTACAGGATACTCTTGCATAGGATGTTTCCTGAGCTTTATGTATTCATTAGAAAATTACTCAGTGCTGTAATAAATGCATCCAGAGCTTTGATATTTTGCACATCAGGTGGTAAAACAGTAGCTGTGAATAGATCGCCTGTATGAAGGTTTCTGCCTTGAGTGCTGCAGCAGCAGATGGTCTAATAAATATGCAGTGCTCTAAAACGATGTCAGTAATTTCTGTGACCTCAGGTTTTTTGGTCTCCCACGCAGATAAAATGCACAATCATCCAATAATAAACTTTTTCATCAAAAAAACCCCTAAGCAGTGTAATGTAATCATCCTTTGAAGTACACTAGCAGTCTGTACTGGGAACCTAGTCAGGTTTCTTTATGAAAAGTATTTTACTGTGGCTCTGTGGGTCAGTGCAGAGGACCCACTATTGGCATAGCCTGAACCTCTTCTCTGGCAGTGGCCAGGCAAGGATACCTGTGAGGATTGAGATGAGAACAGTGTCAGTCCCCAGGAGCACTCCAGCCACAATGCAAAAGTAAAATTGCTTTTTATTTAATGGCTCTTGACAGCATTTTTCTTCTGCTGTTTTGTAACCTGTTTTTGTAATCTTTCAAACCTGTCTGTTCTTCAAAACTCCTGGTGAAAGAACATGATAACAAATTAAAACCCTGAGATCTGCTGAAGATGCCACAGCTGCAGGGATGGATCACCAAATGCTCCAGCTTTAGCAGAATGTTCTGCCCCCCGGCAGCCCATGCTGGAACATCGTGCCTGATGGCCAGGAGCAAACAGCAGCTGTTTAGGTGTTGACATCTCCTTCCCCTTCCAGTGCTGAGGGGATTTCTGTGCAGAGGTCTTGAAGGACACCAGTGCAGGGGCTGTGTAAGCAGAGGGACCTATGTGATCCACATTTTGACAGAACTAGAAGAACAACCTTTATTACAAGCATAATTCTGGTGCCCTTAGAACAGAAAAAAGGTGAAACTGCTGGGGAGCCGTGCTCAGCTGGGACACCTGGTGTTTGCATTGGCCTTGTACTCACCTTCAAAAATATCTCTCAGCACCTCATTGTCCCCAGCCCGAGTCCCCTCTCATCTGCCCTGCAGACTGGATGGCACATACCTGCAAAGGGATTAAAAGCATCACAAGGCTGTTGATTCACCACTGATTTACCACAGGAACCTTCATAATCATTCTTACCATGTAGTTTAATGCCCACAGATATTTGTCTGCTTGAAAACTGTCAAACTTGGAAACAGAACTGCTTTTAGAGTGGTGTGATAAGAGCAAAATCCTGCTCAGGTCTTTGCATCCTGGGCTGCTGCATGTGAGCCCTTGGGAGCTCACGGCTGTTCTGGGTTTCATCCAGGACTTCTTCATTTGTGCTGGTCACGCTGCCTGCAGCAGGATCCCCAAACATCACAGTCAGAAATGCCTATACAGCTGCTAATGAGCAAGTTAAACACCCCATCAGAAGAAATGACAAATATTGTTGTTACACTTACATATACTCATGGGTATCGTGAAGCCAAGCTTTCAGTTTATCAGGGAACTCAATTTAAATAGTCTTTTTTCAAGGTGCTGAAAAAAGTGGCAGATAAGGATGCCAAGTTTCTATAGTAACCATGAGAAAAGCAGTGATTATCAGCAATACCAGATAGGAAAGACAGACTGGATTGTTTTTTCATTTTACATGTAGCCCATTGCTTAAAAAAATTAAGCCCTTTTTTGAAAAAAAGGAAATACCATGGAAAAATAAATTGAATATGAAATGCGTTATGCAAAATTATTTTCAAGGATTTTCCAGCCTGTGTATCCTTGCCACTTGACTCAGTGTTTAGAGGATGTGCCTGTGAACAGAACGCTTTATGGCTGAAGAATATGTGAATAACAAAGCACGACTTTTCATACTTTCTCACCTAGTAACCCAGGCAGCAGAGGAGAAAAATCAATATTGATTTCTTACTGTAAGCTCCTTAGGACAGAGTGTTTTCTTTGTTTGGCATAATGAGGCTCACAGGTACAGACAACACTTGGCATAGACTAAGGCAGGTACAGAACTGCAAGATTATGAAGTCCTAGAGCGGCTGGGAGGAGTCCTCGTGGGTGCACAAGGTACCAGGCTGGCAGTGACCTGCACCTCAAGGCTGCTGCTCTCCACAGACACCTGAAGGCTGAAACCTGGTAGTTTGGCTGGATTTTGGAGAAAACCCTGGTAGATGGACCTGAGAAAAAGGAATGAGAAATGAGGAGAATCATTCCAGCAACATAGAAACACACTGCTCTGGGCTGTGTTTTAAAGCAACGTGTTCTAAAGATTTCTTCTTCCTTCTGAACTATCTGAAAGCTGTTTTATTGTGGTTTTCAGCAAGCAGAAACAAAGCAGAGCTATCAGTCACGTCTCACATGTGTAAGGAACAGAGAAAGGCGTGAGAGACCAATTGATTGACTTGTGATCTGCTGACTCCAGCAGCTCTACCAAACTAACTTCAATTCCTCTATTTTTAATGCAGATCCAAGGAACATTAATGAAGCCTTACTGAAATTTACTGCATTTCAAAGTTTCTGTTCCCAAAATCATAACTGATGCCGAGTTTGTAGAAATAAATCCCTGCAGTTTCATTAACCTGAAACTTTATGCCTAGACACAGGTATTTTTACCTGTTGGAAAGCATGCTCTAGTGAGAACTGTGTGATTCTCATGGGCTCAAACATTGTGCATGACTGCTAAGAGCAAATCTCTGTGTTCCTCATCACTTGCCTTAACTGCTGGCTTTGACAAATTGGCTCAACAAAGCGCCTGCTGCGTGTCAGCAGTGCTTTAGTTTGAGGTTCACAGGATGATGATTAAGAAAAACATTGTGAGCAAAACTCAGAGCCCTTGTGAACCTCCTGTGCTGCTCAAGCCAGAGATGTTGTTCACAGCATCAGGGCAATCAATCCCCACAGATGCTGAAGACATAAAGCTGCTAACTAGAACACAAAGGGCAAGGATCCCAAACTGCTGATTTTGAAAAGCAGGTTACAACTGCTTACCTATAAAATACTGCTGTGCTAATGACAAGAAAAGAGATCCTATTTGTACTTGACTATGGACTGGGATCAACAGACTCACCCTGAACCTACTGTCACTACTCACCTGACTCCTTATCTCATTAAAAGTGGGGATGAGACCATGGAGTGTCCAAGGATGCCCTTTTGCCCAAGCCTGGATGCCCACTGGTGCACTTCTGTATGTGACAGGTTAGTGACACACTTCACAGTGCCTGCTGTGAAGCCAGGACAAGCACAACCACCCAGACAGGTGCTGTCAGACAATCCCTCTGACACCAGTTTGCAGCCAGTATTTAGTTGGGCTCATTTCTCCAAGAGAGTGGATATCTCAGAAGCATCAGGGACCCAGTCTGGACTCACAGTGGTGCCCTGGAGCACCCAACCTCTCCTGTGAGATGTGGCTATGGAAGAAAATTAATGACATGTTTTAAATACCCTTGCCACAGACAGAGGGAGTGTCGTCCTGACCACTACAGGATGCCAAAATGTCTAGATATGCACAGGCATGTACAAGCCAGCATCTGAATTCTGAAAGTCAAAATTATGATTTCATTGAACTTTTAAACTGATGATGGCGTTAGCAAGAACAGGTACAAATCTTTCTGGCTAAGGCAGGGTAAGTAAATTATCTTGGTGCAGTATCTGTCTTCCTGTGGATTTCAGTGCTACTCTTCCTCCAATCAATTTGTGATGATATGTTTGTACCTGCCACAGAGCCAAATACACAATTTGATCTTATGCCAAGCCACTATTAACAACTGCATTTTCAATTGATTCTAGGATATTCATTAACTGGGATCCACAATTACGTATAATTTACAGACATATAATTTTAAATCACTTGCAGTGAGCTTACTAAGCTCGCTTTATGACATTCAAATACATTATTCTTAAAAATTCACTGAGTAGTCAGCTTGAAAATAATTACAGTGGGTAGCACTGGATATAATCAAGTAGAAACTTAGAACAAGAATCTCCAGAAATGCCTATAGATCACTTTTGCCATGTGGCTTTCACATTCTGTTCTTCTGTCTCCAGGAAAGTGTTATGTACTGAACTGGGGGACTCCAAAGCTGTTCCACTGCCTGATGTTCATTACAACAAAACTCCTTGGGCATCTTGTGTCATGGACAACTCCTGAGCGACCCCTTTTCTCCTACACCCAGCACCCAACATTTCAGTGATTTATTTACCCTTCAGGCAAGTGTCCTGTTGGTTGGGGGATGCTCTTGGCAAGCAGCACTGCACTTGCTCTGGGGCTGGGAATGTCAGGCACAGCTCAGAGCCAAGTAGCAGCCAGAAACATCAGGGTCAGGTTAAGTGGATTTTAGAGCAAAGTACGGTACACAGTATCCATGCACAGTAATAAATCCATGAATAAATAAAACAAAATACACACACAGTACTTGATTAATTTTATATAATGATTTCATTTTCAAATGCTACATATGTTCTGTTTTTCATCTGTATTCTTTCTCTGTGATCAGTAGAGGTATTTTACATACCATAAAAGCAAAATACACAGTGATGTAGGCAATTTAAAACTCCAAGTTGGAACTTTAGGACCCTCACTGAAAACTGCACGGAAACCCAATACAGATGTGTTAAATGAACTGCATTATTTTATTGCAAGGTGTAATGGAGAAACTCACACAAACATGTTTGACCTGCCCTCCAAGCACAGCCTGCCACATGGGTCACACACACACCTCCTTGCCTTACCTGAAACAAGGCTCCAGTTTTCGAGTGTTGGACCAACCCCTCACTGCTCTTCAGCCCTGAGTTGTTACAGCTGCAAAGCCGACGGTAGCTGATACCCTCAGCATCTCACACCAATGAAAAATACACAGTAAGCAAGTAATGTTTTGGTTTTTTTTTATTTCAGTAAAACCATAATTTACACATAAACACCACCAACCTTTTTGATTCAGCTTCATTTGTTTTCATATGGAAGCTGTGAATATTGGAAATAAATTAGACTAACAAATAACTGAGACACAAGCAACTTTTATGCTATTTGATTTTCCACTGCATTACAATTCCACTGCATGTACAATTTAATACAAAGCTATAAAAATAAGACACTGTTTGCCAAATATATTAATTTGGTTGCAAAACTATTGTTTAATTTAAGTTTTAAGTTATATAATAAATTATATGGCTCAGTCAGATTTTGCATGAAGTTAGAAGATAACTATGAATATGAAATAATATCCTCTGATATTCTGACTATGCCAACTCATAGTATTTCCCAGAATTCAGGTCAAAGTAACAGTTCAGACTGGATCATACAAAAGAGTCAAAGCTTCCTCATCTTCTTCAGCACTGAGGTGATCTTCACCTGTGTGAAGTGGAAAAAGTAAGAATAAATCACTCTTATTCCCTCAAACAATAACATGGAAATATCTTTCTGTCAGATGTGAGATTTTGTCTTTTGAATGTATAATCTTCTGACATCTGAATTGCTGCCCTCAAGATAACAGCAATTCACATTTTTATTATATTTCTGAAGACTTGTACTTAACTGAGGTGAAGAGAGGTAGGCTGGAGTTCACTTAACAACTGGACTTTTCAAAGTCCAATGGAGCAGTTCACAAAAAGTACCTTTACTAATATTGGATCAAAGTATTCTTAAGTGATATTTTCCTCAATAACCTCAATAATTTTTTAGCTTGTACAAAGACAGTCAGTGCCTACTTAGGGCCTGTAAGAATGAAGGAATTTGGATGTCTGGTATCCACTTTGTCACCTAAATATCCAGGATAGGTAAATCTGTACAAAAGAGCTTTTAGTATCAGAGAGGAAAAAAGATTCTTCCAGGCAATACAAATTTTAAATCTAGCTTGTCTAAAGTTATATAAAATGCAAGAAAGTTTTCAGGTAACAGAAATGAGTCTTTAGTCTAAAATACACTGATAAAGCCCTACAGGCTTTTCTTACACATACTTTATATATTGTAGCTTCTTTTCTGAACCTGTCTTTCATATAAGCTAAATCTAAGTCATGTGATCTACAGATTTTTGATAGGAAGTCATTCATAGTTGAATGCAATCCTTATCTTGAATTTCATCAAAAATGTTCATCCCACATTTAGCCTGCTAATACCGAGTGCTTTGTATGCCCTAACACTTCATGATAAGTAATGGCCTGTTATGCAAACAACAATGGTTTCAAACATTCAGAATCTATTTACTGTCAGGATCACACAGCAAAATATAGGTTACATTATCTGGAGACCAGAAAGTAGGTTGGTGCATTTGATGCATACAGAAGTGTGCACTTTATCCTTTCAGAAGAGATTTCATTTTTGTTTCCTCCATAGCATGTTACAAATACGATCAGAAACTTTCACTGTAACCAAAGATAAGGAGGTAAAGCCAAATTGTTTTCCTCCCTGCTGTGGGAGCTTCATCAGGCCCAGAAAGCTAAATGAGGTTAACTGGGATATTTTGTTTGGACAGCTCTTGGGAAAAGTTATGCAGTGCAGAAAGAAGGTGAAGAACAGAATGTCTCTTTCTCCATTTCAGATCACAGTACACAAGCAAACAGAGTTCATGTCTCACTCCCTCACACAGCCTTACAATTTCACCTGAAACCTTGCTGTTATTTCCGCTCCATTTTTCCTTTCATTATTTTGCTTTTCAGTGCCTCTGCTTTGCTTCAAAATTATTCTTTTTTCTCCCTTAAGCTTAAATGTCCCTCCTGCTTTACCTTGGAACTGGTCACTCAATATACTCCCTGGTCTGAGTTAGGAATTCTTCAGACTCATCAGAGGTATACCTCTTTCATGTGTGACTTGAATTCATACCAAATCAGAATTATATTGCATCCAGGACTAGCTGGATTTAAACCTTTATATCAATAATCCCCTGCAGGTATTTTCATGTGACCAAAAGGAGAACTTAATTTTCTAGACCAATCTTGTTTTTAAAGTCAGGCTTCTTTCTCTTAGCAGCTCACAAGACCCCTAAATGTATTATAAGGCATTTCTAGGGGTTGCAAAAAATTTTCAATAGCAGCATAGAATATTCAGTTGTGAGCAGACATAAGAAAACCTCACTGCTGTTCTTCTTACTAGTTAAATTGAGTGATACTCTTCTAAAAGACTCCAATAGTATGTAATGGTTGTGTTAGAAGGTGTCTTTCTTGTTTCAAGTGGGCAACCTGACCATATGTAGGAAAGAAGTGCTTGTGGCCAAATTACTGATAAAACAGGTCACTTTCAAAGAAAATTTCCATAGCTATTCATATTACCACCACCCACACTTTAGGGGTTGAAGCTGCTCAAAATTGCATGAAAAAACCTCTTGGCAGTTTAATTTGCATCTCAGGGTGAAAGCAAAATCAAAGCTTTTGTTCTTAAATCACTAAAATATTAAATGGTATTTTAGGTGAGAAAATAACTTGATTTTAAATGAAAACGGAGGTCTGTGACATACATTACAGAAGAATGAGTATTTTTTTGTTGAGTTGAAAGAAGATTGAAGGTAGCTAGTACCTGTAAATACCTGTTATATTCAATGAAATGCTGTCTCACTGAAATCAGTGGGAAATCTCTGAAAAAAGACTTGATCAAGATGTATAAATCCATATAACAAAGAACAGGGCAGGCACGTGGCAGCTTTTTCAGAACTTGGAAATGAATGTACAAATAACTGAGTTGTTATTTGGATTATGTCAACAGTGTTTGCATAATCACCACAGTCTGGAGAACTAAACAAAATCGTTTCCCTTTTCACAGAAATATATTTTTACCATATTCTAGGTTTTAATATTAGAAAACATCTTGTAGCAAATCTCATTTTAAGATACATGGATCATATTCTGATGCTGATGGAAGTCAAGTGCACTGCATCAGCTGTCAGCAGATGGTGTGTTGGAAAGAACACTGCTGATATTCTCTCCAAGATGATTCTTGAACACTGAACTACAGTGCTCAAATCTATACTATAATTATGTACTGCAGGATTACCATATGAATACTGTCAGCAGCTGTATCCCAAAAGAGAAGACTGTGTGGTTTCTAGGGTTTTTATAACCTTATTACTTAGTCTTAAGACCAAGATACCATAAAGTAAGTTCCAGAGAATTTATGGCTCTGTCACTGTCACTTAACTGTGAAGACTTTCTTGTTATGTCAAGATAAATGAAACTGTCTATACCTCAGAAATATCAATGTCCAATAATGGTAAAATCTATGGAAATGTATCATATTTATGAGTCTAAATTTTCCTCTTATTTTATTGGGAAACCTGTTGAATAGAAGACTACTTCTCATTGCATTTCACCATTTAAATAATGGGTGGTGCAAATGTCAAGAAAGGAACTACAGAGTGAAATGCTTTCTTAGAAAGGAATCACCTTTCCCCCCAAAGTTAAGCCTTTAAAGATTTTTTAAAATATAAGAATTTGCAAATCTTTTATTAATTTACTAATGCTATACTATTTTTCTTTAAGGATACTTTTAGATAAAATTCCTATATTGAATACATTATGACTCATTGCTGATTTTCAGAGCTGGTAATATGTTTTTGTTATCCTGTGATACTTGGGACACTGGAAAACTGCACAGAGAAAATAATCTTGGGACACTTCCCAACATGAGAATCAAGTAATTTTCTAATGTGATATTAAAAAAAAAAAAAAAAAAAAAAAAAAAAAAAAAAAAAAGAAAAAAAAAAGTGAGGATAAGCAGGGCAGCAGAATTTTCTGGAATGGATTTGTGCATTCAGTTTGTTGTTCAGGTCTGGTATGTAACTGTCAGTAATGGACCAGCTTTTTTGCCACACAAATAACTGACCTCGAATGAAGTGATAAAGGAAAAAAATGTTTTTCCCAAAGTCCTTGAGATACATCACAGGACACAATTTATTTAGCACCTCTTTCAAAAATGATACTCCAAACCATCTAGTTACCATGGTCCTTCAGGATTTTTTTTAAACCAAGGTATCTAGGAAAATACCCAGATTCTAATGTTTGATGGGGATGATCTAATCTGACAGGCCTTTATCACACAGCACTGCAGCTTCTCTGCTACTTTCCTAGAGAGGGGTGTCCAGTAGCTCAGAAAAAGAAAATTCCAAATGCTCTTGTTTGAGGAAGGAAGGTCATGGACTGGCTTTGTTGTTCTCTCTTACTTGGAGAAATGATCACTTCATTACAGCACCTTTTTTTTGAGTATCTGGAGATAGAAAAGTTTCTGTATGAAGTTATCAAAATTACAAACATCCTACATATACATGAGTCAGAATTTAACTTAATAAAGGTACAAAAATAAAAAGCCAAACTAAAAAGCTGTGGTATATAGACAATTTCTGTTCTCCAAATGTGCAAACGTAGGCACATGATGTAAAATATTTCAACTTAAAGGAAAATTAGTTTAGGAACAATTCCCAAAACAGTTTGAAAATTCTAGTGAGAATAACAGAAGTACAAATTCCCAGATATACTTCTTTTAAAAAGCTTTTTAAAGATAATAACACAATTTAAAAAAATTGCAAAAATTATAGGTTTACTGCAACAAGCTTTGGATTTCATAATACTAATGAGAAAAGTTCTCTGTGATCTTTCATGAATTTTTATCCAATGTGCCTATAGCTCAAGGATGACTGTTCAATTCTGTTTGGCTTATTCAGGACCCTTTAACACAACATATTACTTGATTCTTCAAAGCAAGGTCCCTTCCTGACAGCAAAATTGTATTTTGCTGTCACAAACAATTACAAATCTACGTCTATGAAAATGTTCTGAATTTGAGGGGCATAATTTATTTTAGACAGTAAATCACTGAGATGTCTTTACCCCTTGGACAGCCAAAATACAGGGGTCAGATTTATGAGAGCTCCCAATGAATTCCTGAGACCTGAAGAAAAATGTAAATGTCTACCCTGGTAGTGTCCAAGGCCACACTGGATGTGGCCTTGAGCAGCCCGGTTGAGGGGAAGGTGTCCCTTTCCATGGCAGGGGGGGTTGGAACTGGACTCCAAGGTCCCTTTCAGCCCAAACCATTTTATGATATTCTATGATGATGATTCTACCCTGTTTCCTAAGATAGCTGAAAAGAAAAAAGGGCATTTGAGGTAAACAAGGTATTTTCTTTATTCTGTCATTGACTTTCCAGTTTCAGTGAAGTTCTTTACCCTTCTCTAAGCAAACACCATTAATAAGCAAAAGCCTGTAACTCTGGTGACAACAGTCCTCAGGAAATCACACTAAGATTTCATTTAAAGCTAAATCTGCAATTTTTCTTCATAAGAGAAGTATCTCTTATGCAAGTATAATCGTGCCTCTGAATAAGAATGTTTAGTCTTTGTGTTCTTTCTTACGTAGGTTTGTCATCCCCATTAGCATAAATTCCTTATTTTTAACAAATAAGATGCATTTTTTATGATTTAATCTGTATAGAGCCAGAACATCAGGAAACAGCAACAGCATATCATTCTTCTACCAGAGGCAAATAATACTGCATGGAAAACTCTGCTACCTTGAGCTGAGATTAATAAACAAGGGAACTTGAAACCAAAAAGTAGTAGGATAGAAAACTATGAGAAGGCCGTACCAGCAATACAGAAAGAACATTTAGAAATGTCTTTCTACCTAGGTTCTTTTCATTGTCTTAATAAATTCCTACCTTGAGTACTCTGTTTTGTTGAAGATTTAGTGTGCTCTTGTATTTGTTGGCTTCCAGGAGTGATGGGACTGAACGCATTTAATGAGCCCCTGAAAAATGAAAATCAAAATATTAATCATAGAAGCACAGTTTGTGTTCCTATTTTTCTAATTCTTTTGATTATTTAAAAAAAATCAGAAGAAATCACAGGTTGTCAAGTGTTCTGAAACAAAATCAAGCTGGATTTCATTATTATAAAAATAAACTTTACAGTTAATATAATTATTAAATGTTAAGGCTTTCTTCCTTCCTTAGCCTTTTGGCCTGTTCTGTTCACATTAAAATCTGTGGTTTAAGTCAGGTTTGCTTTTCAAATTTCAGCTGGTGTGGCTCTCTCAGCACAGGGTGTACAAGAGGTGTGATCTGTAACACAGAGTTATCCTTTGGAAGCCTACAGGACTCTTTGGTGTCTTTTTCTGAGGAATAAAGGCTTGGAATGAACAACCTGTGGGAATCAAATTGATTAAAAATCTTTACCCCCTCTAAGGAAAGAGGCTCAAAGACAATCACAAGATGTGCTTGTTGCCCCTGCAGAAGGGTGACACAGAACGTGATGTAACATTCCCTGTCTGGATGGGTGGTGAGTTAGAGCTGAACTTAGACAGGAAATGGATACCACTAAGTTTTATGAAGAGGAAACACTGGATTGAGTCTAAATGTTGCAGTTGATATGGGGGAAAAACATTCTTAGGCAAATACATTATATATAGTTCTTTATATCCATTTCCTATTATTATAAAATGTTGTATGTAATAAATAAAAATTTGTTACTGAACATAACATGATTCTACCCACTGGCAAGATGATACAGAGGACTCTTATCAGAGGTGTTGTGTATCTATTTCACCTCTGTAAATAAAAAGGTTTTAATGGGATCCTCATCATAGAGGAGAGAGTACTTCCTTCTCCTATTCATGGACAAATTATGTCTCTCCTGTACACAAGTGTGATAACTTCTAAAAATTATTTTTACGCTATCATACATTCATACAAAGTTCAATATTCCTTTTAAACACCCCACTTTATGAAACACTGTATTTGATTCTTACAGCTCAAAGAAAGGAAAACAGAACAGCTGTTTTTGTTGTTATTGTTGTCATGGTTTTTTATTGTGAACTGCAGTGCAGTGACCAAATCATTCATATTATACTATCAATCAGAGAAAGATAGCCCTGGAAGGACACATCCAAGTCACAAAGACATTCTTTGTTCAGGTGGTCATGTCTTGTAATTCTTTTCACATCTGAAATTAATCTCTGCACACTGTGCACAGCTGATGCCTCCTTATGTTCCCATCTCTCCTCTCCGGCAGTAAGGAGCTGTAACACATTAAAGCTTCTGTATCATCATTAACTACACTGAAAAGCTGAAAGTCAACACCTGAACACAGAATCTGAGGGACCTCAATGAACCACCTCATTCTGATAGAACCAGATCCATTGTTTTTGACCAACCCATTTCACTGCAAGGTAAGAGGTATGGAAGGGGATAGATTCCCATGTTTGCTTCATGCTGATGGGAGCAGTGCAGCTTTAAAGAGTAAATTAAACTTGGTTTGGGATTGATTCAGCTTAGGTTTGTCTGTTCCAACAGCAGGCACAAAAGCATTATGCATGTGAACTTGTGCTCCAGGCCAGGGAGATTAGCCAGAGCTGTAGAGGATAACTTCAACATCCATGGTTTTGTCTCAAAGGAATAAATTTTTCCGCAGCTTGGCAGATTTCTTTACATTCCAGACTGTAATTGTTTCAACTTGATTGTCCAACACCAAGGAAACATGTAATACACTTTTATTTTGTGAAAAGACTTCATGATCTCATGTATGAGTTGCTTCTGTCAGAGAAATCTGGCAAGGCTCAGTCATCTGGTACAATTGCTAAAATATGCCAGCTGCTTTCTTTTTTTTTATTGTTAGTTTTTTCTGCCACTTCTGGACTTGTTATTGATTCTACATCATGTCCTGTTGGCATGTGTGCATAATCTGGGTTGAATCTGGGGACAACCACCTATCTGTTTGCAGTCAAAATGGAAAAAAAACCAATTTTCTGCCTCAGGAAACAGAACTGTTGGTGTAGAAATCCAGCAAGCAGTATAGCAGATTTAAAGGAAGAGATATTGAATTTTCCATCATGTCAAAAATGTAAAAAATACACTTTAAAATTTTGTTACACTGTCATATCATTTTCACATATATGGCCAACTTCACAGCCAATCCTTCTCTTCTGCTGTTAGCTAAGGCCAGTCAGAGCTGCTACAACTGATTCACACAGCCATAAGCTTACCTAGACTTTTCATTATTAGCTGTCTGTCATTGCTCACCACATCTGCATTCCCTGAATGAGAGCCAAAGGCTCTTTGCTTACACCAAAGCTTCAGAAGTTTTTAGGAATAGCAGTTAAATGCAGGCTGATACCCAGTAGCACGGTAGAATATATTTTCCATTCCTGTCCCTTGCATGGGTGGTTTGATCTGCCTCAGAATCAGCCACTGTAAACACGAGACTCTGACCATCCCCACAGGATGTGGGCTGACAGCACAAAGCAGCAGCACGACCCCCATTCTCTACAATTGCACTGAAACACAAAGTCAGCAAAGGCCAAGGTGATCACTCAGAGAAACTGCATCAATTTTAAGGAAGGTAAGGAAGTACTGGGAGTGCCAATCTACACCTCTGCTTGTCAAGCTGCCTTTTCCTTCCACATTCACTACAGCTTTTCCAAAAGGCAGCCACGTCTGAGAACCAGAGAAGAACTGGAATATATCTGCTGAGACAACTGCTGAAGCAAAAGTGCAAGGAGAGAGAAAGACAGTGCTCACTTCTAAGGAGAATTATCTTAGTCAGACCAACAAACACAGTTACAAAACATAAAAGCTTTAGAATACATATGCAGTTCTACAGGTCTGGTGCAAACCAGAAGCATTTAAAGGTTCCTGTTTTTCATATAAAACATGTATCCGGGAATTCCTAAAGAAAATAGTTGGTATCTGTAAAGCAGAGAGGATGTTAGCAAGAAAAAATATATTAATTACCTCCAATTAAAGACTTGTAATTTGCAATTTGTTTAGAAAACAATGAGGGAATGAGGTAATAATATGTTCTTAAACCAGTATTTGTGCTATAGTAATAGTTCTTATTACTCAGGAAACTGATGAATTTTAGTTTGAAGCCTCATATCTGGAAGACCTGCATGAAATATTAAGTCTAAGATATCAGCGATGGGTGATTTTTTGAATATCTGGATAATTTGATCTTTGATTTTGTCCTTCATTTATTGGTGTAAAATATTATATAAAGGTGTTGTTCAGTTTCATATTTATATTTACTTTGATGTATCTGACTCAGTAGATGAATAATTACTTTTCCTAGGATGTACAAGTGTAAGATCTAATGATTTTGATGGTTCTAGAAGGAGGCAAAGAAGTTTTTATCAATGACAGAAGCAACAGAGATCTGTTGGAAAGTTTAATGTTTCCTATCTTGATTCAGTTCATGTCTTTTTCTCTCAGTGTCCAAGAAAAATAGTTTGGCTATTCAACCACCTCCCCCTAAGACAAGTAATGAAAACATTACAGTATTAGGGATTCATTGTTGACTTAACATTACTTTCAAAAAAAAATATTTTACATGACATATATTAAAAACTGGTTTACTACTTCTGTAAGTTAGTTAACAAAGTCTAAATTAACCTCTTAAAATCTTGAAGAGAAATTAAAAAAATAATCTCATGAGTGCTGAAATCTTCCTGGTCAAATTACAGTAGAGAGTAAGTGCTGGCAGTTGGTGGATAAACTTCTGAGGAGTGGGTTTACAGTGGGAATTCTGACAGATGCTGCAGCTGAGCAGTCACAACAAACTTTCCACAGTAAAATCTGCAGTTGCTTTTAAGAAGCAACTGAAGCATGTTTGTGTGTGTGGGACAGAGGATTTCAGTGAATTTTAAAAAAGCATCCTGAAAAATGTGTTAGAATCTTGACAAAAGGTTATGCACTAGCATGCAGGCAACTGGCGATATTGTGAGAAACACGGACAGTGGCCTGTGTTCCTGTTCATTGTGGTTTTATTCCGAGTGAATAAAGAATATATATTTTTTGAGAACTTATTAAAGAAGCTAGTTTATCTCATTAGAACAGAAAAGCTAATCACACATTCTGACTAATTAAAAACACTCTATTTACGCTATCAATGCCTCCAGCTGTAATCAATACAATCAATGTGCAATAAACTATCTGGAGCTTCCTGATAACAATGTGGAATGCCAAATATTGTCTTTTGACATTGTGAGCTGCTTTGTAGGAAGGCTCAGAATAGGTACCACACACACTCAACAGTATCATGTACCTTTAGTGCTTGCACTGAAATTCTTCATTATTCTGAAAGCTATTCTCCATACCAAAATATAAGGCAAATGTTAATATAATCTTGTTATATTTTTCTTAAAAAATATTGCTTAAAAATTATTTAATAATACTTTCAAATTTCATATAATGAAAGATCACATGACAGCTGAACTGTGATGGAAAGCAAAAGAATCTTTTGGCCTTATGAACATAATTTCAGTTTTATGACAGCAGGTTAACTTTTGCAGAAAAAGGGCCTCCATCAGAAAAGTCTGTTGAGAAAATTAAGTAGCACTTATCAATGACTAGGTATTAAAAATATTACCATCACAGAAATCCTTACAAGTTTTTCACTGAAATCTTAATGGACACCTTTGATACTTAGATTTTTTTACAGATACTTTTGCAGACTGGGAGATTGAGAAAATGTCAAATCACTTAGTATAAAGATTTTTAATACTGCACTGACTTGAGATAGCATACTTTATTGCATTTATTTTAGATCACATTTAATTTGTATTATTTAAATCAATGGGATCGTTTAATCCACTTTATTAACAAAATTGAAATGCTTCAAAGTTTTAGTATGGTTTTGTCCCACAATCTATACCAAAATTAAAAGGAATATTTGTTCAGCCTTGTAGTATACTGTAAAACTGCAAGGCAAGGGTTACATTATATCAAATCAGGGAATGAAAAACCAGCATCAGTTAAACCAGAAAAACCATTATCATTACCAACACATCAGACTGACAGTCTATTCAGCACCTGAAGGGTACAGTCACTAAAAACACAAAAGATTGTATTTAACTGCATCCACTCAGTGAATGTTTATGAACTCGAGAGGAGAATGGACTTGTGCCTGGGTGAAGAAAGAGGAGCACATTTGCTGAACTGTATTTTTACAGTGGATTATTTGACTAACTGTGGAGGGCCAGAGAATGTCAATGTATGAATCAAGTATAAAAATATTTTAACAAAAAGGACCAATTTCTGACATCTTGTGCAGCTGTCAACTTAAGTCTCAGTGCATACTTCTGCTGTATTAGCAATATTTAATACCACATGAAGCAAATCCTGCTGCAAATGCTTGAAGTGCATAAGTGATATCACACCATGATGCACTGAATGCAGAGTGCCAGCTCACATCTAAGGTATAGTTCAGTTCTGCTAAGACAGACTTACTTTCCTTCTGTTTTTAATTTTATCTATTTAAGAAAGTTTAGTAGAGATAATTTCAGTTCTTAGATAAATTATTAAAAAGTCACCTGGCTTTGTAAGACTCCTCATCTATTCCCTGATACATCTCTTTTTGGAACATGACTTGCTGGTTAGGCTCCTCTAGATTAAAAGTCATGAATTTTCAATTATTTCCATATCTGGTCATCTTCAGGCACATGTGTAACTTCATTAACTTAAGCCAAATTACCCACACAAACCTATTTTGTTTCTGCTTTGTCATATGTTATGCTGTATGCATAATGTGAGGTTTGGGTTTATTTCTTAATAAAAATACTTCCATAGAAATAAACTGTTCAATAATAGCTTCAGTAGTGAAGCAAGAACTTTTGTAGGCTATTAATAATGAGACTTGTTTGACATATGTACAGAACATTATTTAAAAATATGTTGAAACTAATTTCAGGTCCTGCCACTACAAATGACTGTAATAATTATGAAATCACCTGAGTTTCAAGTTGTCTATTATTGTATCAAAAATGCTTTAAACAATTCAAATTCTTGAACATTTGTAAGTTTTTACATAAAAATTCCATGAACTAAGACAATCAATAAATGTTCAATGCTACTCAGTTCCAGGTGGGGAAACCAGCATTTTTTAAATGAAAAGCTGAGTGAGTTCACAGAAGCAGAAGATATAGTACCAAAAGAATACATAATATACTTATACATAAAAATCAAGGATTTTTGAATGCATATTTTAACAAAAATCTTGAAAAATAACATAAATATATATCTTCCTATGACTTTGCATGAATTGGAAGTTCTATTTTGAAAAGTATTTAAGGGCAATCTGGCAATACATTGATAACTTTTAAAAAAACAAGCCATGAGCAACATTGTGTTATTTTCCTGGAGTGCTACTGTAGTTTCAAGATATCATTAAATCAGCACAAACCAACACTTATCATTTCCTGCACATTTTTCACAGTGAGCTGCATTCTGACTATGAGTAATCTGTTAATCTGTTCTTTGCCTCACAATCCATCAAAGTGACAGATTCATTCCATCCCTAATACATAATATCTTCATTTACTGTATGCCTTACTGGAACTTCCCTTATTTTCCTAGCACTAAGACTGAAAACATCACAAGCATATTTAGAAAATGCCTTTTCCCTTCCTCCAAACCACTTCAGCAAGTCCATTTTGCCAAATACAGCACTTCTAATGGAGGCAGAGACCTCCTTAAAAGCTAAATAATTTAATTGCCCATGAGTTAGTAATATGGGATCATAAAAAGTACAAGTACAACTGTGCAAGGAACGCTTGAATCTGCTCTTAAAGTCTTAAACCTCTAAATGAACTATCTTAGGCATGCTGGCTTAGATTCAAGGATAACAAAGGAGATGTGAATTCTACTTACTGAACAAGGTATTTAGATAATGCTAGGTGCTACTACAGGTATGTACACTATAACATGCAGACTGGTGTTTGCTGAAAATCTGACCTGTCAATGCTTTCCAGTTTCTCTTTCATTATCAAAGTGGAAGTGATAACTTTGTGCAGGTTATTAAAACCATACACAGTCATCTACATCTAAAAATACAAATGACCTGAATTTTGAGGTTTAACAATGTAATAATTAAAATTTTTTGCTATTTGGTCTGTTTTGTAGTTAAATACATGAAGTTTCCAGCATAGCTTCTGTTAAATGGAAGGAACATTTAATTTTACTTAAAGACTGAACCTTTAGATCATCACCATGTTAATTTGCTGGCTATATTATAGTCTTGATATTCACTAGCAATATAAATGGCACTAGTAGAGAAAACCAGTGTTTTCACATCTGATATAAGTAAAGTACTAGCTCTTTCTTACTTGCTAGTGGTGATTAATTTATCAGAAGATCAGCTGTATAAATTGGAAGTAATGAATTTGCAAAGGTGTGTCAAAATTCCTTTGTGTTATTCTGATCTAAGCAAGTAAATTCTATTAACTACATTAGATACTCATTGATCAGTGAATCAAATGGATCTGCACTTTTAATGAAGTGTCTTTTAGGTAGGATGTACTTAACTTTTTACGTATTTTTAACAATTAAATAAAAATAAAAAAATTTTTTCTATTTTACAGGAAGCACCTGAATCTAATGACTAAGAAGTCTTGTTGCAATTAAAGTAATTCCTTTTTCCATAACCAGCCAACTGCATCTGACTGTTCTGTGCAGTTCCTAAAGCTCTCAGAGTTTTCACAAGATGGACTAAGACTTTAGGTGCTGACTTGTGGCTGGACCAAAGCAACCTGTTGTCCATAAACACTGGAGATGCCCTGGAAAAAGCCACACTGTTAAAGGGACATAGCAACAGTTCAGCTCAGTACAGAAATAGAGATTGTAACAGTCTGGAAGCAGGGATCTCGTCCTTTCAATCTGACATATTTGAGGTAAAGTCTTTTATTGCCTATTGTTCATCTTAACATATAAGCAAGGACTTTGTTTGAATGGCCCAGGAATATTCAGAAAAAGGGTGTGACTGCCAACAAAATTATTCTCAGTAAGTCCTGAACCTAAAGAAACAAAAAGAGATACAGAAAAAATAGACACTCTACCTTACATTGACATGGATGTAACAGCATGCTGGATGTTTGCCATGTTTTATATTTAAGTCCTTAGTGCATATGCTGCCACGTTTTTCCCTGTTCTCAGATTCCCAGACAAGGGAAAGCCATTTTTGGATTATTTTAACAAGTTTTAACATGTTAGCCACTCGGTTCTCCATAACCTTTCTGCAGCTAAGCTTTTTACCATCATGATTAAAAAATGGAACCTGTTCAATTAGATGGTTCCTGTGCCATTTGCTTCTTTTGTCATGTTCTTTTTCATGCACATTATTGCCTGACAAATGCAGCAGAAATTTGCTAATTCAGATTAACGACCGGGAGATCAACTGCAAATTACTCCATTTTGTGGGTAAGTAACTGAACAAGTAAAATAAAAACCAAAGTATATTTTGTGATACATTGTTCTTGTTCAATTACTTTGACAACTGTTGTGCAATTTTGTACTACTTCATAATGTAATATTGTCTGTTTTTCAGAAGTAATGGGGTTGTATGACCTTGATCTTGTAGTGAATCATACAAATAAATATGCTTCTTTGTTTGAAAAACTCAGTCTTTAAATGCGCTTCTTAACTAAGTTATTCTGCTATTCAAACCTTTGCATGGAAATACAAAGACCTCTTGTGCCTGAATTTCACACCCTGCATGAGGGAGAGGTTCTGGTGTAGTGCAAACAAATGTCATAGCTACAATCCCTTGTTTACTGCACCATTTTGTAGGTGAGTTTAATTTTACAGAATCTCTCAGTGGTGTAATAACACACATACCAGCTATTGGAATGTTTAGTTTTCATCTGGGATGGATGAGAGTAATTTAATGGTAATCTCAAAGCTGAAGATACTTTTAATATTTGAAAGTTTACAGTTGATGTGTTTTTATGCTGGTATCACTGATATTATGCAAATTATGCAAATTTCAGTTGCCATGATAATGGCAATATATATGGTAACAATATGTTCTAAAAAAAGACTTCTCTAGAAGAAAATTTCAAAGAAAGTAAAATAATTTACTCCCTAAAACCAACAGTGGTCAGAATGCACAGAAAGAGGTGTTCATTATATTTACATATAATTTACATTTATAACTAACATACCTAAATTTTACCAGTCGTCAAGTTTGAATATAATTAAAAAATACTTTTAGTTAAAGGTACATATTTATGCATTTCATGATTCATTACCTGAAGTGCTGTGTATGCATGTCATTACAAAAATAAGAAAATCACATTGCTGGATAACGTAGTAAATGAGGATTTGGGTTCTGCTTTTTTCCTTAAGGTAAAACCAACAACTTTATTTTGAAAAGTTATTGTCCTCCTTAAACATGCCACTCTCCATATCCATGAAACATTTTGTGGTGACAAATCGCAAATCTATAACATTTACCATCAAAGGCATGAAAATGTTATTTACTTTTCTTTGGGTCAATGTGTTGTTCAGGTTTTTTGGGGTTTTTTGATTGTAGAGGAAAGAATAATGATGACATTCCAATCAGTCTAACATAAAAAATGTAGGTTACAATGACAAGCCAACCTGCTTTTGTCAGCTTACAACAAGCCCACTTGAAGGGAGGTCAGTGGCTCTTAATCATTTGTCAGAGGCTGCGCGTCCTTATCAGCTGATTTTAGATAAAAGAAACTGAAAAAGAAACATCTGGGTAAAACCTAATTGAAAATTTGGCCATGCACATCAGACATGAAATTATTTAAGTAAAATATACTTCTTGTGAAAGGATACTCAAATAAATGTTGAAATATTTGTGCCCTACTTTAGTGCAGTTTCTGGGGAACTACTGTTTCAACAAGAGGAACGAATTTTATTTGGTAGTTTGGGAAGGGCTGACTAGGATGCCAAGACAGGATCTAGTGAGGCAATGTTTATAAAGACAGGGTTTTTCTAATAAATTGAAACCTTTCTCTAAGGCAGAAAAATCAGCTTTAATCAGAAATAAATTTTCTGGAGAGCATCTGTAGAAGTTTATAAAAGTCTATTAATAAATTAGGTTCAGGTGATGTTTTTCAGAGAGCAGCTCTGCATTTCACAGTTCAGAATGACTGAAATTCTAAAACAATTACTATCTTCCAGGATTTCCTTTAGTGAAACTTCCAAACCTTCTATGACACACAAATAGTTTGGATGACAAAATCTTACTAAGTAGATGCTGGTTACACAGCAAATTCTAGTCCTTGCACTGGAAGAAGAAGCAATACAGATAGTTACAGCTCCCTATTTGGAGAGAAGAAAGAAATTCCCGAGTTCTGCCTGGACCATGCAGCACATCAGTCAGTGGGAATTGCATGGCCAGGGCTGGAACACTGCACACCACCTCACTCTTCTGGCTGTGCAGCCTCTGCACTCAGCTGTCTCTTTTCATTAACTGGTTCTCTGCCTTGCAGGGCAGCATGAGGTGAGGTGATTTGTATGGCAGGAGCAATAGTCTTGGCAGACTTATGACCTTTACCCAGCAGAACCAATGGACAATGAGTCGAGCTGAGTCTTTTTATTGACTGAATTTCCATTACCTTCATAGGCTTTCTTTCCTGGCTTGTCCTTTTATCTTATTATGGACAGAACCTCTACATTTACTGGACAATAGCTTCCACATTGGTCTCTTTTCATTTCCCAGAAAAATCACTACTACACTTTTTAAAATTATTCAAGACCGTTCTTTACCCCTCTTTACAACAAACTATTTGTTCATTCAGTAAATGCCCCACGGAACTGTCTTCCTACCATAGCATTTACACCCACACACCTAAAGGAGCTGTATCAATTTTTCAAATATTCTATGTGTTCCCTACAAAGCTATAGTAGGCTTACAAAGTTTTAGCCATTTTCTAGTTGCTTATATGGGATTTGTTAAAATTGCCTTTATAACAATTTAGGAACTAAATTATAGAATTACCATTGACTTTATGCCCCTCTTATTTAGGTACACATCCTCTGTGAAAAACATTACAGAATTTTCCATTATAAATGAAAGGTAACTATGTGAATAATGGTATTCAAATCACATCATCTCCAGTTTTTATATCATGATGCAAACTGACCTCATAATTTTGTCATCTTCTGTATTTACAGCCCAATAACGCTTTTCTGGCAGTTCACAAGGGCTACTGAATTTACGAGGCACTTGCAAGTCAGGTATTTTATGAATACCACCTGCATTTCTCGAAAATGATTTCTAGGGAAATTTAAGTCTACTGTGTGTACTGGATTAAAATAGCATAAGAACTAAGTCATAAATTATACTATTTTGTTTTAAATTTTATTATATGGAAATACAAGTTTTCATTGTTGATCCTATTAAGTTGATATGATGAAATACTTTATTTTTACAGATGATGGTGTTTATTTGTTTTTTCAGTATATAAATATAAAATGTACCAAGTACCAAATTGCTTTAGCACATGCATAAAAATAACTTAATAAAACCTGACTTAACCCATGGATGGGCAAAAAAGAAGACAAACAATCTAGCTTGCACTAAAATATAGGCAATTCTAATGTCACTAGAACTATAAAATCCATTTTGGTATAAAGCGTGCAAAGTTCTGTCTCAAGGTACCTCCTGTTGCACTCTGTGAACTATAGTCAATTATCTCTGTCTACTTCATCCATTGAACAACTCATAAGGAGATGGCTCCTTTGACAACCCAAGGCAGAGAGGTCTTCTAGACAAACATAGGTACTTTGCTTTACATGTGAAAGGGAACAGAAATCCAGGATTATTCTTTAACTCCTGTACTCTATTGGAAGTATATGGCTGCGTGTTGCAATAACTGATGCATCTAGGTGAACTTGCACAGAAAGTTTAATATTGTTCAGTTCATAAAATCTAATCAGAAGATTTTGAATCCATAAAAATATGGATGGCAAGTGAGACAAGTGGCTGAAAACATATGTGTGAGGAGAAACACATCCTGCACAACTGACTGACAGTGAGCCCATAAAACATTTCAGACTGCTGGTAAAATATAAAGAAGTTGTATCTGAAATGTCCTCTCCTCCTACCCCTGCCCCCCAACACACATACATCATCCAGTTAAAACCTGGACAAGGAAAATGCACATTAATGACACAAAGTGAAAGTGAAATAGGACTGCTTTTAAAAATTAGTACACCTCCTGTTCAGGCAGTTAAAAAATTGACAAAGTGATGTGAGGGTTTCACAGGTACAAAGCAGGTCTGAAACTGAACAATTAATCTTGATTGTCTCAATAGTCTCAATTTGATTAATTTTCCCTAGTTACCTTCTCCCCTTGTTGTCTCACCTTACATTGAAGTCACAGGGATTTTGTTGCCGATTCCAAACAAAACAGATTAAGCTAAAAACCTGACAGACAAAATATGCCATAGACAGGATCCCTTTGCTCTGTCCCAGAGTAACCCCCACTCCTAACTGGGTTATCTATTGAAAAAAAACCCTTTCTTAATAAGTAACATTAAAATCTTTTGGAACAAATTGATTCCCTGACACCTACAGTCACATACAAAATTCTAGTTCTAAGCCTTCAAAGCAGAGAGGGAGAGAGGGAGAAAGAAATAGATGAGAGTGTATGTATGTGAGATGAGGACCATTTGCTGAATCACACATCAAAGCAGATGTAGGAGCAAGGCCTGTGTCAGATACTTTAAATACACAGTGGTACATCCAAAACATGCAGAATTCAGTTCTGTGTTCCTGGACAGCTCAGACATACTGTAGACAATGACTAAAACGAGCAATAAAGCCCTCTGAGAGGAGGTTGCAATTGAAAAGAGATTGAAGATTAAATCAAAGAGTGTCACATTTAATATTCAGAACACTCTAACTGAATCCTTACTGCCTGGGCTATAAATGGAATCTTACCGTGGGTTGGAATGAGAAAGTGGGCTCATTTCTTTCTGATAGTGATGCTCCTGACTGACAGGCTATGGAAAACAAAAAATAATAGATTGTTTAGAAGTATGTCAGATCTGGTATGAGCATATACATTTGCAGCATCTGATATTAGAATTTTACAGTCTTTTTTCTTATCTGTGGAATTAAAAATGGATATTCTGGTCTGAACTGTACAAAAGCACAACTTTAAAGATGATTCTTGTCTGGGTGGAAATACATATGATTTAAGGAGTTGATCACACAGTCATTTCTCTGCTGCCTGTGAGAGTGTTGGGACAGTCAGGAAACTTCAGAGATGGAGAGCGGTGAAGTCTTGTCTGTCAGACCAGTCTGGATAGCACATGTGTAGGAAGCATAAGGAAGGAGCTCTTGCTAGGATCTGTGCAGAACAAACCATTTTTAAGAGTAGAAAACACCCAGGGAGAGGTAAGAGGGCTGGCACACCAGGTTAGAAGCACCAATAACAGTAATTTTAGCAGTCCCAAATGAAGGTTACTGAAGCACATACGATTCTCCATGGCACTGCAGCTTTGAAGCCCGGATTAAGCTGTTCATGAATAGCTAACAGTGGACTGTATGAATATGCACACAAAATACAATAATTTTCCAGTCTTCAAATCTTACCTACCCACTGTAAGTACATGCCCCAAAAGTTTCAAACTACATTTGGTTTATGGCATTAAAAAGAGTTATTTGCAAGAACAATATTAATAAACTGATGTAAAAATTCAAGAATTCTAAAATCCATAAATACATTTTCTCCCAGAATATACGTAGCTCTACCAGAAAAGACTTCCCCTGCCATTATCACACACCTCAAAAGCAGTTCTAAACAAATCACTGAAGGAAATGCAAAACAAGTGAAAATGTAAGCATATATTAACAACACTTGTACAATTTAGTATACAAAATGCCAAAATAATTTAAAGTGTTATGAAAGGATTTTTTTTTTTTACAAAGGACAATATAAAAATGAATATTTTCTCATGGTTTCAGAAAATGGAAAGGGATGTTGTATAATGTAAGTTCAGGATGAATGACATCCTAATTACTACCAAATATGACTCAGTGCCTGGTGGTGGATAGTGCAACTCCCAGATGATAGCTAATAGAAGATTGAGGACAAGACAGAGAGCGAATTAGTCAGTCTATGAACCAGAATATCTGTCTAAATAATTTTGGGTCTTATTTCATAGTAAAGAATACTCTGCCTCAGTTTTACAATTTGACTTGATGTGAACAGATCCCTCCAGGGGTTGTCAAACTGAGCTCACAGTTGGCATAATTCTGGGTTTAAATAACACTCCTCTTGTCTGTCAGACTTCAATTCTGCCAGACTATTTTTGTGTTAAGTGGCTTTCTTTTCTGAAAACTCACAAAGGAGGACAGAAGACCTTCCACAAATTAGGTATGAACCTGGAAGTATGCTTTCAAATATTTTTCAGATCAAGACTTATGTAACTGAAGTTTCATTTAGGAAGTTGCATGTGGAACAAGAAATCCTTCTTTCTGGGAGTACTCCTTACTCTCAAGATACATCTTAGTGGTGGGCATAATTTGGATTCTGCTAATGCAACATGATACCACTATTATACCACTACAAGCTTCCAGGATATATCAGTGAGCAATCAGGAGAATCTTCCTTCTCCTTTGCATTTCTGACTGAGAAACAGGGACCATATGCAGTAAGAAATCTTGAATTCTCTTGTACAGTCTTTCTCCAGAATGTTTGTGTTGTATCTGAATTGATGTCTGAAGTGTGGAAACAGCTATCCAAGAAGCTGAATGGGCCAATTCTCTGACAGGGCAAGAAAGTCTTACAAGATCTCTAGAATGAAGCAAGGCATTTAAGCAGAAATGTTTTGTAAGCTTTGCAAATTTTCTTGGATAATGTATGTATGTGTGGGTATAAACTTCACATTAAACTCTGCAATATACAGAACTGTGTCTTTCATAGTGTTGCAAAACTAGCTTGGATTTTCATAGGCCTTAATATTTAAGAAAACATTCAGGTAAGACACTGTCAAATAAAATATTTAAAAATATTTGGCTCTACATACACATACTACTGAATTGAAACTGTGCCCCATACACATTTTACAAGGGCTTACAATCCTCCTTCAAAGTAAACCCATTTTAAAATAGAAGTTTTTCATATTTATAACTGGAAGTTATGCTGGGTAGTGTATAATATTCAAAGTGATTTAATTCTTTTTTGGCTGTCATAGTTTACAGCAGCTGTTAAACCACTTACATTTCAACATTTTCTCCTGACAGCATATATCCAGTTCTTGGTAAACTATCATGTACTATAAAACCACAATTTTAGTATATCTGTTTTGTAGTTGTTTAAGGACATCTGTTCTAACTGCAACTCAGTAATATGATGGATCTATGTGCTTTTACATTCACAAGGGTTTCTCAGATTCATTGAAGTCAGTAACATAACACTTTTCAGTGACTTGGGAATTCAGGCTAAAAAGTGTAAGTGATGAAAAAATTAAACTCACCTAGAATGGGTTTATATATAAAATAATGCCTGGATTCATAAATTCATTATCTAACATGATTATATCCTGCCCTGCCTTGCAAAACATCAAAGATATTTCAAAATTAAAGATACACAAAAAGCTGCCTTCTGGTGGTGCTGTTGCCATAGATTCCAACTAAAGTACACAAATGTACAAAATGAAGAAAAAATTGGAAGAAAATACTCCTTATTTATCTTTGAAAAATCTAAGAGAAAGAAATTGATACTACTGATTTAAACAATCAGAAAGATACAACCTGGAAACACATGTAAGCATTAAAGTTTAATTGACAAGAATTTCAAGCTGTCCTTAATTTCTCAAATTCCAATATCAGGATTATTTCTATTTCTTTTCCATATATTGCAGTGCTAAAATAATTTACCTGTGCAAATGGAAGATGGCTACAGATCTATATCTATCTCTCTCTCTCTAAACTTTTCTGCAGTTTTTACTTCTGATTTTGGAAGGATTGAGCATTTGAAAATTCACTTAAGTCATATGATGGTGGTACTAAAGATCAGGGACATAAAAACAAATCTGCTTTTATTCTACACATGTATTTTTTACATAAGAAATATATGTAAGGAATAAACATACCTATAAGAAACACTTCCTTATAATAACTGGAAGCTGAAGAAATGATGAGTTTACTAGTATTGGGGGATGAAAGGATTGAGCTCAGCCCTGCGGAGAAGGACTTGGGAGTATTGGGGGATGAAGAGCTAGACATGACCTGTCAGACCAGAGTGACAATTGTATCCTGGGCTGCATCCAAAGGAAGCATTGGCAGCAGGTTGAGGGAGGGAATTCTGCCCCTGTGAGACCCCACCTGGGGTACTGTGTTCAGCTCTGGGGTCCTCAGCCCAGGACATGGAGCTGCTGGAGTGAGTCCAGAGCAGGGCTGCAAAAATTATCAGAGGACTGGAAGGTCTCTCCTATGGAGACAGGCTGAGAGAGTTGGGGTTTTCAGCATGGAGAAGAGAAGGCTCTGGGAAGGTCTTACTGCAGCCATTCAGTATCTAAAGGAGGCTTTACAAGAAAAATGGGGACAGAGTTTTGAGCAGGGCCTGTTGTGGTATGACAAAGGGCAACAGTTTTAAATTAAGAGAGCAGATTTAGACCAGATGTTAGGAATAATTTTTTTACAGTGTGGGTGGTGAGGCATTGGAACAGGTTGCCCAGCAAAGCTGTGGCTACTCATCCCTACGAATATGCAAGGCCAGCTTGGATGGGGACCTGAGCAACTGGGTCTAGTGGAAGGTGTCATTGCCCAGTAGCAGGAGGGATGGATTAGATGACCTTTAAAGGTCCCTTCCAAACCAAACTATTCTATAATTCTATGATTTTAGGTCTTACAGAAAGAGAATGCATGACTAAGGACTTTTTCATGTCAGCTAACCATTTAAATACTGGCACAGCATTGCTACTCTCAAGTCTTCTGAAATATTGTAAGCATATCAAAATATACTAACATTTAACGTGAGCATACCAAAATTTCCTCAAGTACTCTTTTAAAAGATTCTGTGTTAAAAGAATGTGGGGTGATAAAATAATCACCTCCATTAACAATTGTTAACAGTCTTCTTAGATACCAGAGATCTACGAAGTGAATTATCACCCTCACATAGATACTCTGCGTTTTTGCAAATGCTGCAACAGAATTACATCAAGATGTGTTAAACACACAAGTCTGTACTCAGAAAACTTCCATCATATCTATGAATAGCTGGTGCTCTGGCTGACATCTCAAAAAGAAAAATATGAAGTGAAACAGCAGGTGCTGGGGACTGACTGACACTGTCTAGAGTTGCTCTTCATAAAGGCTGAGGTAAATGGGTAGTGAAGACCTGGAAAGCTGAATTTCTTTGTTTTTGTGAGGAACTAAGTGGTTAATCTTTATCTAAGAAAGATTAGGTTACTTTCCTAAGTTATCCCTCCTTGCCATTTAATCTTAAATTAATCTCAGTGTCCACTTTGCAAAATGCAAGGCAGGAGAAACCTGACAAGGCTGAATGTTACTGTAAGGCTCACCAAACTCTTCAGTCAGCTGAATGAAATGTGAAAAACTCTCAAAGACAAAATCTTGCCTTTTACACTTGAATTATGTAGAGAAAGATGGCCATGAAGGGCTGTTACAAAAAACTGCATCTATATTAAATTGCAATTTATATTACTAACCTATTATGTCTAAACACTTTAGATTGAAGCTACAGAAGTTGATCAAGGCAGTAAGATCAAAGAACAGTCTTTGCAATCATATTGTGCTTCACTGAACACTAAAGGAGTACATTTTACTTTTAAAGTTTGTTATGTTTTAGTCATGCAATTTGTATTAACCAAACCTAATGTGCCTAAATATTCTTATCAATTTCCTTATAATTAAACTACTAAAAAATTAATGAGACTGTTATTCTCTATATTTAATTGACTTCCATTTGTCTAGTCTTGCAGATTTGTACCATGTTTGAGCCTGTTTAGTGAGTACAGAGAAAACACACTGGAAATATCATTAAATTAACAAAATCTGTAATGGAGATGTGTATCAAATAGTTAATACCAACTAATGTTTCTCTGATGTCTTGCAAAATATTACTCTGTAAATCAAGTTCTTATTTGTACAATTCCCACTTATCAAGACATTTCTTCTGATTTGAAACCTTCATTTAACAGGGTACTCCAAAGTTCCAGCACTGTGCTGATCATTCACTATGGAAAGTTGCAGCTACAGGCCTCTATTTGGACCCCTTAGAACCCTGAAGGTAATTTGCACCTAACATTTTAGAGCATTTACTCTGCAATAGTTTATATAGGGGCAACACAGCTGCATTTACTCTTCTAATGTTGGATCTGCCTCAGAGTTATGCAGTGTGCTTTACTTAAGCCACATTCATTGTTTATTATTGCTTCAACTGTAATAAAATAACAGCTATATTGCTGATGTATAAATGGAGTATGAGGTTATCTAGTTTTACAGCAGCTCCTGCTAGTACCTTTATATAGTTCCTGAAATGGTATTCTGTGCTTTCATACATTCAATACTTTTTGGTGTACTGCAACAAATACTCAGCTTCTTATAGCAGTACTGTCACATAGGGCAGCTGTGTGCGATTCTGTACCACTTTGTATCAGGACAAATAATGATCCAAGGTGTAAAATACATAATGATCACATACTAAGTGCTCAGAACTACTGCACCTTTTTGCTGCTTTCTCCTGCTTCAGTTCTTTAAACATTTAGCTTTCCAGTAATGAGACTTTATCACTGTAAGAAGCAATTATTTTCCATTACTCACACTGTAATGCAGCTGCTGACTGGTGTATCTGGGTTTCATTCATTTTGGAACTATTTTTAAGTACTATATCACACACCTGCAGGTTGTCAGCCACTATTGTGACAAACTGTACAGCCTACATGATTATTCAGGATTCTAGGAAGGAATTTATATAATAGATTTGCTCTTTATCCATGGTGGTACTAGAGAACCTGTTGGAAGTGCGCATATCTTGGTTAAATGTTTTACTTGTTAAGTTCTAAGAACCTTTGGTAATGACACCTTAAATTTCAACTCTACTCAAAGAAGATTTAGTATTCAAGACACCTGAGAAAATACTGTGGGTTTAGACTTACTGGGAAACAGGAGTTCCAGGTTGCTATATCATCATCACTGCTTGTACTTATGTTGACACTGCAGACATTCATCTGTGACACGCTCAGCCCATGGGAGATCTCAGCATCCCATAATTGTTCATTTTGCTGTCTCTTCATGCTGGCCAGCGTCTGTAGTTCAGATGAACTTAGTCTATTTGACTGGTACTTTTCCCTGTCATATTCCTGTGAAATAAAATTGAAAAGTCAACAATATAGGACAGGATCACCAAACAGAATAGATGAATCAAACCCAGAGAGACCTTGGAGAATCTCTCAGAGAATCTTCAAGAAGTTACAATACTGAAAGAGAAAGAAAATCCTGAAAAAATTAGTTAACAGATTTCCATTCAGCTATGAAAATCAAGCACATTTACACATAATTACAGGAAGGAAGAACACAACAAACAGTGTAATAAACTGCAGTTTTTATCCAGGGTGTTTGGTGAAGTTGCTTTTCCAATGCAATTAAAAACAGAAGATAAAAGCAGGCTTTAAGAAGTTCAAAAATCCATCAGCTATTAAATGCAAACCTTGAATTAAACCCAGTCCCACAGTTATCATCAACACCATCAACATAACAGTTTGTTATTGGTCAAACACAGTATAAAATTTCTCTGGAAAGCCATGTCAACAGTAAATTTCAAAAGTAGTTCTGGCAATTTGCTAGTGTATGAATTTTCAAGTAAATGTCAATATCTTTTCACTTTTCTTCAATTTCACAGGTTGAATTGTTAATGTAACCCTAATTGTTATATCAAACTTGATCCACAAGCCAAAAGCTGCAAATACATACTAATCATTTTGCAGTTGGTACTTAAGCCTCACTCAAAACTTTAAAGTAAGATAGTTTAAAGCCACCCAACCTGCTCTTGGCATCATCTTTGTTTAAAGAACTCCTTCTTTAAGAAAAGCTTTCCCTTTTTTAAAGGGTCCACATAGATTGCTCTTTCACAAAGGAACAAGTCTAATATTTGAGGCATCTAGTTTTGATTCTAAATGTAAGCAGAAAGTATTTCTGCTTGAAAAGTGAACCAGGCAGTGACCAGGACTTGAATGGATTTAGATCACTGGAATATTGGCCAGTGGGCTGTGAGACATACAACAGTATCCCAAAGAGGGACAGTGCTTTGATTTAGTGAAGAGAATGGAGCTTTTACACCAGGAGTGTATCATATTCCTGGCAGAAGGGAGGGTCTCTCAGTCTGTTTTGCTGTGAAATGGTACCAGGTAACTGAAGACCTCAAGGAACACAGACAAGTCAGCAGTACAAGTGATACAAACACTGACAGCTTTTCCTGCTATGAAATACAGTGTGTAATGTTTTAGTGTGTCTTCTAGGGGTACAGAAGTCACCTTACCACCAGAATTCATACTGAAATTATGATTACAAAACCTTTGCTTTCTTCTTCTGTATAGAACATACAAGGTACAAGATGACAGAAGATACAAAGCATAAGATGACAGAAGCAGTTTGCACAGCTACCATTCCTTTTTTACCCCTGGCTTATGAGGTCCAAGCTTCATTCCTGAATATTGTGATTACTACTACCATTTTTAATCCTAAAATAATATGAGATGTTTTCTCTAGACCCTTTCTGAATGCCTGTTACTAGCTCAGTGACTATTAGTCATTTGTTCACCTCACCCAAAGCTTGCTTTGTTATGCCTGGGGAGCCTGCTTTGCTCTGATGTATCAGTATTCTACCAGATCTACAGCTGCTGTAAGTTTTATTTCTCTTACAGAACATGCTGATTTTCTGTTAATTTTCCTATATATAAACCTTCCGCAGTTATTTGATTATTATAAGAGAAGCTTTGGCTTATCTTTCTTCCCTCATATAATTGGTATGCAGTCATTAAACTGACAGAATGAACTAGTGCTCTGCAGAATAAAAGCACTAGCTATTGAAAGAACTTTTTTCTCATTCTCTTTTTAATGAAAGCACAAAATTTGCCCAAACTTGATTGTCTACTCCTTTACATCTATGAAGAAAGATGCATAGATTTTTGGAATTGTCACAGCATAATTCTAAACATCTGCTGTTCCCCCACCCCCTCCCCAGCTTATTTCAAATTGTCATTCTGTTTTCCTGTAATGGTCTCCCTCTGAAAATACCATACTCAGGAAGGAGAAGAGGTGCTGTGACCATTTTCTGTGCTAAACATCCCCTACAATAAACTAATGAAGGAGAAATAGTTTGGATTATTTATTCTTCAACTTCAGATGACTACTACCAAAAAGCCTCTTCACAAATTTTATACTGTCTTTGTTGGTTTTCAAAGAGAGAATTTGAAAACTGGATTTGAAATTAAGTTAACTTTGTAATTTAGGAGAATCTTTTGATGTAAGAAGTAATTTCGCAATACTCGTAAATTTGTCTAAAATTAATATTTCATTTAGTAATTAAAAGCTTATCTTGTCTATTTGCATATTCTTCCCTTACAATAAAGTATTTTTATTAAGCACTTAAAACTTTTGCTAGATTGACAAAACCTGTTGTTTAAAGGATTTTTTTTCATATAAAATGACATTTGCATTCTTCTAGGTTCAAATGATTTATTCAGAATTGTTTGAATGTAGTTATACGTGTGGAAAACTTTAATTACCAGCTATCTACACGCCTGCGGTATTACCCAGAGGGCTATACTTCTTTCTTAATTAAAAATATTTGAACTTAATAATAGAGAACTCTATTAAAACATGAATAAAACATAGCAAGAAACCAGGTCCTTAAAGCATATTAAGCAGCTGGCAAATCAATTGCAGGAAGACTTGGTTAAGCATTTTTTTTTTCTCTACTAGTCCTCTGTATAAGCATAAAAAGAAGTGTCAAAGAACTCCAAGGAAAGGCTTCTGTAAAATTTTGAGATTTGATCAAATCAAGTGTAAGACCCAGATCTGCCAGATACTTTAATCTTATGTTTTGTAGCAATAAAACAAATTCTGTAGCTAATCAGTTCCTATACATTAATAATAGAATTTGTTCTTGACCAAAAATAATTACAAGCAATAAATCACACATGTGATACATTTACAGCCACAAGTGCAGTATGGTAATAACCTTATTGTCTAAATGAGTAATCAACTATTGCAAGTCACCTAGAGAGTCTACATTTAGCTGTGTTCTACAGGACAAAGTTGATGACTATATTAAACACCGATAATATATTTTAGGAAAGTAATAAATGTATAATTTCATTTGCTATGGACAAATAGATTACAGTTATGAGAAGTAATAAACATACTTGAATTTTAAGTGGAAAAATTTTCTAACACTTGAAAAGATCAGGAAACACGGAATACATTTAATTGCAAAGATGTAAGTAGTTACTGGAAAACAGAAAAACTAAATTCCTAAAAACTTTACAAGGAGGGAAAGGGAATGCAAAATATAAACCAATTTTATCATACACATTCACTGCATATTACCATCTCTAAGAAAAGGAGAATCAGATTATCAGTATCAACTGGGGCTTTTCCTATCACTGAAAATTACAGAAACATTGTCTTCTTTCCTGATAGAAATGAACCCATGCATTGCTTTCTTCCACATTTTCTACACCACTAGTGGAAATTCTAATGTCTTTACCGGATCATAAAGACATAGAACATATGCTGTTATTTGTAGGATTTTCTCTGGTTTTTAATTTTTCTGCTTTTCATAGTCTCTAAAATTACCAGCCCCTGATATTTCTCATTATCATAAAGTCTCAGCACAGAGTCTGATTTTCACTTGCACTACCTGTGTTTCATTTCCCTTGCTTTCCCCTAATCTACTTCCTTCCCAAAGGAAACCGGTCTCCACAACCTTCATGGAAAAGGATGTTCTGTTTTAATCAGGAAAAGCACAGGGCCTTCACCAATCCAATAAGCTACTTGCTGAATACAGGAAGAGATTTTTCAGAATCCCTCTGAGAGACAACCTCATAGCACTGTGAGACACATAAACCCCAGCCCCTGCACCAGGACTAAAAGAGACTCATTTCACAAAAAAGCACTGAAGCATCAGTGGCATGGCAGGATGAGCATGTCCCCATCAAGGACACACAGAAAAGCTGAACATGTGCTTTCCTAGACTGTTCTTTAATCTAGTGCCCACTTTGGGTCATTCCTAGCTCCATGCCTGGATTTCCATACCCACAGTTAACTGCAGGGCTGTCCATCCCCAGCAGCCACAGCAGCTCCAGGTAGGTAGGTAGAACATTTCAGTGGGATGGCCCTGCCCCAGCAGCAGCAGCCAAGTCCCATGCAAGTCATCACTCCTGCTTCCCCTTTCACAGAGGCTGTCAAATCAGGTAAATAAAATTAACTGTATCAACAGGTCTCAGAAATGCTACAGACCAAAATTCCTACAGCAGAATGACAGCACACTCCCTTTCTTACAGCAGATGAGACAAACTACAAGGACACAAAATTATAGATGGTACAGATCATATTCCAAGACATTAAAGTTGAAAAATTTTTCCAAACAATGCATAACTACTTCATGGAGCCCCCCCAAAAAGAAGTGTCTATTCTTTTGGTCCCCAGAGGCGTGCAATACCTGGGGACCAAAGATATTACAAGAAATTCAAGATACTAGAAAACAAACCCCACGCTTACAATAATGATCATGCAGTAGTTCAATTCAACATCCCTGGGTAAAATGATACAAAAAAATTCACGAAACAGCAATCCTGGGACTATACCATAAAACTCCTTGACCCGTAAAAGAGACAACTGCAAGGGAATATGATACACAGCCATGAAGTGGGAAGTTACACAGGTAAGAATATTAATTAAAAGGATTATTCATTGTTTTTTATAACAAACAGAAGAATAAGAAAACACATGGAATGAGACAAAGCATTCAAAACAAGAAAAATGAAGATACGTATGTTTTCCCACAAATAGCAGTTAAAATTTGAAATTCACTGTCACAAGGCAAAGGCCATATAAATGCAAAAAGCAAACACACAAATCTGTGGAAAAAAATTCCACCACCAGTTTTTCACCACAGACACCACCTTTCCAGAAGAAATGGCTAAGCTAAGGACTGCTGGAATGAAGCCTGCAGGGCTGTGGTGCTGAGGTACCCCCAGGTGCCTTCCCTGTCCTTGCCCTGTTATTCTCTGCAGCCATCTTTGGCTGACTGCTGGACAGAAGCTGCCTCCATGCTGGCTCTCAAACATGAAACTTATTATTGCTCAGGGCTGACACAGAGAGACCATGAAGTACCCAAATTAAGACTCCTTCTATGGTCATTCATTAATACAGCAGTTTAAAATCTGCCGATTTTCCCCTGTAACCTTTCAGTCTCAAACTATTTTCTAACTCACATATTTCCAAAAAGCGAGTTGCTCAATGACACATCTTTTTAGCTACAAACCTTTGTGATTTCTGTTATATCTGGAGTATTATTTTGTGTGCCACAAACCCCTACAAAATCAACTTTCAACAGACTGAGCACAGTAAATGCTGTTATGATGAAGCCAGAGTATATCTGAATAAAAGATGTACTATTAATCACTTCATGCAAATGGTTATATCTAATACAGCTACTCTATACAATCTAGCAATTTAATTTCAAAGTAAAAATCACTTACACAAGTCTGTGTTGTCAGACATGAATTTTCTCTTGAGACTTTCTTGAGAGATGTTTTACTGACAGATCTTTCTAATTGATCTGAAACTCCTTCATATCTTTCAGTTTCTTCAGATACATTTCTAATTACTCTAAAGGATTTAGATTTACTTTGAATTGGAGAAAGAGAAAGGATAGGCTTTAAACTTCTCTGAAAGCTAATAGATTCTGTTTTTCTCATGGTGGAACTCTGTGGTTTTGATAAGATGGTCTCTTCGAAGTTGTATTTGCTGTGTTCCTTATTCTTCCAGTATTCATTTCTCCCTGACATCTTATTTAATGGGATCTTTTTAAAAATTGCTGAATCAGATGTTCTTTGTCTACTGTGGCTGTTCTCAATGTCCTCAGTACCCTGGATGAGTTCACTGTTGTCATCCTAAATTTAGGAAACAAAGCAAGAGTGGTTGCTTCTCATCATCACACAATTCAGTTTTACATAACCACAACACTTCAAAATCTCTTTAATCTCTGCTTCCTGTTTCCAAATTTACAAGGATTCTAAAAAACAGCTGCTTTTCCTGGAAAATACACTGACTATACCATAAACATATTCTTATGTCTGAAGCTGATTACAATTTTCAAAATATTAGGCCAAATTTTGAATGCTGGTAACTTCCCAAACCTGTGTCTTACATGACAATCGTAATTTCAAGAGAATTTATTACAACTGTAAACCAAAACTAAGTGAAGAGTTCATGACAATGATGTCTTTCCATTGAATTATTAATATTCCATATTTTTACATTGCATCTTCAACTTAAATGTAGAAGAAATCACTCCTCCTGAGATAATTTTGCTCTGCTCTGGTAATCATATGGTACTGGATGTCATATTCATTGATATTTAAATACAATTTAAGAGTTTTAGAGGTTAGTTTATTAACCTTAAATGCATGCTTCTAACAATGTCTCTGCAAAATATTTCATGAATCGAGTATATGATGTTCACTCATACCCCATCTCAACAACAATCAGCATGACTGAACAGATGGAAAGAGAAATAATGGAAGTGCATCTAGTGTTTGCCTCAACATTCTTTTCTCAAAAAAGAAAGGATGAGAGAGGCCTCATCTTCATCTGGTGAAGCTGTTCCGCTGCTGTATGTTCCCACACAGCATGTAAGGCAGTATCACCTTCAGTGTGCCTCTCACAGCTGAGGTGCAATCCTGTTGCACATGAAAGTGATCCAAGGCTGTTACTGACTTCAGTGAGTGCAAGATTACACAGCATGAAGCGTGCATTCAAAAAGATAATCCCTCAGTTTTATTAATGGTACACATTTTAGAAATTTATAGTTTCATTCTTTCAGTTATGTTGTAGAACAGTTAAATTCACTCCATCCTGCTATTATGCAACTCAGTTACATTTTATTTCTCTGCTGTGAGCCACAGATTCGAATGCTAAGAAACAGATTTTATTGTTAAAAGTGAAATACACTTGAATGTTCATAAAGGTAGGAAGTTTAGCAGTTACTGTAATGACATAATGAAATCATTGCATGCATTGACAATTCAGTGAATTTCTATACAGTATCAGATGCTACTAGATAGATATACCAAAAAATGTTTATTTTCTTTCATTAATTTCACTTCTGGAAGATTTCCACATCACAAAATAATTAAAGTTGGTGATGCTCAGACAGGATATACAGCAGAAATACCAATAATCAAGTGATATCAATAATTCAAAAGCTGGAATTTTGTAACTCACTTTCAACAATGGCAATGAGCAAAACCAGTCTCCATTTACAGTTTTAAAAGGCACAATGAAGTCTTATTTATTGAAATCTTGAGCAACCATAAAGGACTTGGATCTCACTCAACATCTATGATGCAGGCTTTCCTACAATATTTTTTTGTAGTAATGATGCACAGTTCTGGCATCTCTCTCAGCATAGGGGCTGACAGAGTTAGGTTTCTTTTGTCAACTTGTTGCAAAAGACACCTGCATTGAGTCCTATATCCCATTAGACACAACAACCTGACAAAGACAGATCTACCTGTTGGTATATGGGGAAAAGATGATTTATCCTCTCTATCTGGCTTGAAGACAGAATCTCATCCCAGGAGTTTTAGGATGAGGACTGCTTTATCAAGAGTTACACGTACAAAGTGGCCTACCTCCTCACTGCTGTCAGTTCCTTCAAAGCTATCTTCAGTTTCGGTTTTCTCATCTTCTCCATTACTGTCTGGCTCCAAATCCAAAGGGAAAACACAACTTTCTGGTGACATATTTGGAGACTTTCCGTGAGGAGGTGATCGAGGTTTTGATGAAAATGTGAAAACCTCTGTATTATTCCTGTGATGATCAGCTGTTTCCCTGCTGTGATGTTCAACAGAGACATTCTGGGCTGGGGGCATATTATGACAAGCTGAACTTCCAGTAGCTCCGAAGTGCTCCTTCCTATCCAACTGAATACTTTCAGTGAGCCTCTCTGGAAACACCCATTTATCTGAAACATACAATTTCAATGCCAATTATGTAAATTGTGAACTACTCTGTTCATTCTCATTTTCTCAGAAAGTTGTACAGCAAAGTAAATTTTTCCAATACAGAAATATTTTGCCTATCAGAGAAGAGTGATGAGGATGCAGTGAAAAAGATCAGGTTGCTTTCAAAGTGCAGCAAGGTTAATAAAAAAATTTTCTAATCAGAGCTCAAAAAGTACACAAGCTTTGGTACATGATGTGCAAACCTGCAATTTGCAAACCTGCAGCTATTTAGCCATCAAGATTTGAAACCTGCAAGTGAATTTTATTCTTGGAAAACATAATTTTATTAAATATGGTCATCGATATTTTTCTATACGCATATTTTGTGTCTGACATTAAAAAAAATAATCACACATTGGTGGAAAGTTCATAATATTACAATCTGCTCCTTCTTTATTGCTGGAATTCCACACTTTTACATTGAGAACTTATGGTTTAATTCTCAATTTCAAACTACTGTTCTGATAAAAAAAGTGTGACATGAAGAATGTGTAAAGATGTATAAAGATTCACCAAGTTTCCCTGAATATAGCCACAACTAATCTGACAATTTTAAAACAAACTATAAACTACAGAAATGGATTTAATACACATGAAAAGAACATTTTTATATTCTTATTGTTAACTTATATTTTATTGTTTGGAATGATGGTATAGAAAAAAAAGGCAATTTGATTGATTGTAACCAATCTCAAATAGCATCTAAGAAAAGGAGAATTGCTCAAGTATGCAATACTCCCTTATCTTCATTAAAGGTAGTGTGGTGTGGATTATTCACTAGATATCAAAACTTTCCAGCTCCATAAAACAAAGTTACCATCAAACATATTAAAATAACTCAATAAAAAATACTAAAAATGTAATAATGAAGTTACATTGCAAGAATAAAATGCTTGCCATCACAGAAGACAGTAAGTTTAGTGAGGTATTTTGTGCTTTACTGTGGTATTTTAGTTTTAGTTTCGTTAGAATTACCACTTCAGGCACATTCAGCAGCTTGGGTGGGTGGGAGGAAGTCTGAATTACCATAAATGAAGGCAAAGAAAGAAAAATGAGATGCCAGGAGAAACAGCTGTCTTCTTATTGAGTTACTGTGATTTTTCCAGTTTACTGAAGACAGCTAGTAAAGCTACCAAACTCCAGTTAATATCCAGGAACCAGTGAAAAGTAGGGACTTCACATATCGTGGCTTGTATCTTCTTGTTCAAGAGAAGACCATTTTTCCATCTCTACATGAAAACCATCTTAATAAGAACCCCCAGGGCTTTTCAGTTAAACTCTTGTTATATTAGAAAGTCATTCTGGTTTAAAACAATCTAGTAGATTGTTCTTCTAATTATTATAAGCCTTGAAATCTGAACATGCAAGTGATTCCATTTATTTTATAAATATTTTGGACTAGTTTTTCCAAGAGCATCAAGAAATGAGTAAGACTTCAAAACTTCTAGGAAACACCCTTCATTGAATAAACCAAACAACTTTTAGTTGTGATCTGTAAGTACAGGTTCTTCGAAGGAGGATATTAGAGCAGAAATCTTCTATCTATTATCATTCAAGGTTGTGTCACACTCCTCTGATAACATATTTTTCATAGGCAATTGGAATTACATGTAAAGGGTGGTACACAAATAATACAAAATCATAAGAGAAAACACAATCATGAACATTTCACAGATTTTATGCCTTTACTATACTTTGCTATCTATAAAACCTGCCTTTATTAAGCAACCATTTCCCCTATAAAAATGAAAAGAGAAGAGGGATCTTCTCATGAAATTTTTAAGTGAAGCTGAACACAGTATTTGGATGTTCAAGAACAAAGACTCATGAACTGTTTTTTCCCCAACTGATCCTGTGGCCTAACATGATTTAAAAACTCTGTCACACTAAAGCAGTATTTTCAATTACTCAATTATTTATCCAGTAGGAATCTCACCCACCAAGACTGAGATTGTTTTGAGTCTTTGGCCCTGGAGATGCTGCCTTGTTCACAGAAAAGCACTATGCAGAAATGCCACAAAAATATTACTTATCCCCTAACTTCAACCGGGCAACCCTTCTGGATGTAAAGAATCTTTTTCCCAGCTATCCCCATTGCTAAGTCTAAAATGCTGTTTACCCTTTTTCCTAAGGTAATGATATTAAAATTTTTAACTTGCTGCATTTTTCAAAACAAACAAACAAACAAAATCTTCAAAAGTTATCTAGCTAAGAAATTTTCTGTATTTTTTCTTATCTCAGCACTTTGCAGTCTTCTGACCAGTCTGGCACCCACCCTTCCTGTTCAATCTAGACACATTTTATTAGGTTTCCCTGGCAGTGTCTTGACTAACACCAAAATACCTAACATACACACCTTCTGAATTCTGAAGGTCTTTTCCCCTTCATAAAATTAGAATTGGCATGTTTCATGCTGCCTTCGTGATTTACAAATAGACACTAATAGCTCAGACCACTCTAAAGAGCCCTCTAGGGTATGGTTACACACTTAGTGTACAACCCACTTCAAGAGAGTTCATGAGTTCTTATGCACAAAGGACTGGAAGGAGTAGAGAAGCGTGGCTTCATTTTTTTGTCTACTGACTTAGTAACAACCCACTTCCCACATTGCAGTCTCACCTGTTCTATTCTCATTCTAGAATAATGTCCAATGCAGTTGTTGATGTTTAATTTGTAGAGGGCATTACAGATAAAATTTTGTAATGAATTCTGAAGGAAACAACATGATGAATCACTTCCTTTTTAAGATTTTAAGTCAATTTTGAAAGAAGTATCAAAACATGGAAAAGAAGTCCTAGAGTAACAGTTTTTGTCAAGTGTTTAAAGAAGATGAGGCAGTTATAGCCTTAAACTCCTGACTTCTGCTCTGGGCTCTGCCTCAGACATCCAAAAATTTCTTACATTTTAGTCACCATTGTAATGTCTTGCTGAGACCAAAAGTAGTTCAGAAATATAAAGAACTACTTTAAAATAATTATATAATCCATATAACATTAGCCAGAATATTCTGTCTTTTTAGCCTAAGCCTCCCTGTAGAGAACTACATTCATTTCTAGAGTTGTTGAAGAAATATACTCAAATTAGGAGTATCTGGTGCACTCAATCATTAAAACATTTATTTGCATAGCACAGTACTAATTCTTAATGAAATATGCAGGGAGAAGATAGAAAAGTCTGTATGATTTGAAGATGACATTTTATGCTGGTTACAGAGTTCAGCAACTTCTGTATCCTGTAGTCGGTGTAGCACTTTTTAAATAGTCCAAAAGTAAAAGATGCGCAGAGTTTTGGACCAAACAAAATCCCATTGCCTCTCCAACAGAAACTATATTAGAATTTCTTTTTAATGCATAATTTCCATGTTAATTGTAATGAATAATTTGGAATATATTCTTAGCAAAATATGCAAACTACTACGTAATCACAACATTGCAGCAAACAACATAATGCAAGAATGATCACCTTACCATCTAATTAGCTCTTCTACACAGTCAGACTTATGCTAAAGCTTCTAATTGCAGCCTAACATTTTAATGAAGGTTTCAGCAATGAATAAATAAGATTGGTGTAAGCAATGTTTCTCATTTTATTTCTTTTCTCAGGTCAAGTATATCCCAATTTAGAAGAAGTCCAGAACAAAGCCTAGAAGAGGGCTTTCCTTGACAAAGAAATTGCTTATAGAAAGTTTCTCAGAAAAAATAAATCCAGTACTAATGGAAAAAGAAATCATTAAGTCATCTACATACAACTAGATAACTTCATGTATTGAAAAGAAACGGAAATCTGCAGACTGAGCTAACAGTGACAAGCAACGAAAATACAGGGAAAAAAGTTTGTAGAATTGTACCTTACAAACTCACATAATGCATTTATCTGCCTGTACACACAATTAAGATTATAAGGAAGCAGCTTTCATTCTTGCAAACACAAACAGCAAAAGAGCAGAGTTTACACATAGCTTTCTTCCTCAGTTCTCTGCCTCTGAATTTATGAGAGGACATTTAGACAGGCCAGTCTACTGCCTCAAGGCTGTCTTTTCATATCACTTAAAATTACATAAAATAACAAGTGTTGATTAATTTTTCTAAAATTCTGGCATTAGATAGAGGTCCTGGTGTTCTAGATGAAAAACAAGTTAAGACAGTGATTCCTGCTCCAGAGTTCTCAAAATTCAGGTAAATAGGAAGGAATTAAAATATTCTCCAGAAGAATTCTCTATTTGCCTGAACATCTTGCCTCTCTTTCAGTCAAATTATGGAACCCATAATAGCAATTATGGATTACTGAAACTGCCATAGTATATAACCATTTCAAAATACCCCCAAAGAATAAACACAATGGAAACCACTCACAATATGAAGGAAAATCTCGTTGGTCAATTTTGAGCACATTTGAGTAGTCCAACCACTTTTCAAATTGGTGGCTATGCCGTCTAATAAAAAGTAACACTACTTTTTCATAGAGACAAGGGATACTTTTGCCACAATAATGCCCTTCCCAGACACATGAAAAGGAAGTTGATTGACACTGTACAACAAAAAAAATCCACACTCTTTGGCAGACAGGTGGGAAAGGGAAAAACCCCAAAACATAAGCAGAGGTGTCTTTCTGTGAATAAGAAAAGAAGTAAATCACCACTGAACTTTAGAAACAAAATAACCTTCTTCCCCACCCCAATATTACACAGGCATTGTAGTTAATATTCTAAACTCTTGTCTGGGACAAGTAAAATTTCCTGTACATTTCAGATTTGGAGACTTCAGTGTTAAATTTATTAGGGATTTAAGAATAAATTATTTTTAGTTCTTTTCCTTTAATCATGAGAGAATGGAATTTTTCTTTTTATATTCATTCATTGCTCTGGTACTCTGCTTAATCCTGCAAATCTTTATCAATGCTCAAAAGCAATTCTGTTGCAGGGTGCTTGATTTCCATAATCCTACACATCACAGACATTTATTTTTTACGTGAACTGCTTTTGGGTCCTTTGAAATTTTCAACAGATAGTCCCTCACACCACATAGAACTGAAATGTGTAATAACATAAAATGAGTACCATACCATTGGTTATCTCCCATGTGGGTTTGGCTGCATTTTTTAGAGATAATCTTCTATCACTGTTCTTGTCTGGTGATGGTACTTGTGGTGAAGTGAGCTGAAAATCTGCTTCTCCACTCACAGATGTTTTCTGAGTCTGAATTTCAGGGTCTGAAATGCAATGCAGAAATGAAATGCCTGTGAAGACTCATACTGTGTGCATATGGGGCATTGTACTGGGATGCAAACATCTTCCAAACAGCATGGGAATCTTGCAGGGCAGCAGGAACATGTCAGCCAAAAGGAAGTAAAAATTTACCGTTAAGCATGGAAGAAGGGCAAACCATAGTAATTACAAAAAACAGGCTTGCAGAAGTCTGCAAAACAATCAAGAACCACTGCAGCAGCTCAGTTATTTCCACAGCACAAGGAAGGATGAGCATGTGTATAAACTGTGGCTACTGCCAGCAGGTGCTGATCCCTGGCTCAGTCACTCACAATACAAATAGCTGCAGAGAGAATGAGCATCTATTCACCCTCATACAGGAGAATAAGTCATGATTTAATGAATATGTCTTCAGTAATAAATTGGGTAGATAAAGGATTAGAAAAACAAAGAATGAAGTCTTAGATTCAAAGGCACAATCATACAAAAATTTTGGCAGTTTGAAAACTCTACATATTCTTTGCTTCATGCTCTTACCATTTTGATATACATTTGCAGTTGCTTGGAGAGTATTTCTTTTGTCTCCTTCATCTAAAGTACCATTGGATAGCCTGAATGGTAGCTCCAATCTCTCAACATCTATTATGGATTCAGTTGGCATTCCTGAATTTTGAAGTTGGCATGATGTTTTGCTACCCAAGGTCTTTGTTACCTTGAAAGACATTATTTCTTGATGAAAGACAAAAATATAACAGCTTTCAAAATACTCAAAGGTAAACACACAATATGAATTACACTTCTTTTTCAAATACATATTTCCAAATATTTTTTTAAACATTTTTTTTAAAGAAATTTCATGTTAGGCTCTACTCAGTGTGGTATCTTCAATCTTTACAGTCAAGTAGCAGGCAGAGGTTTTTTTTTCACTGAGTAAATGGAACAATGCAAAGAAAAGGGAAAAAAATTAAAATTCACTATCAAAATAAAAACACTAAAACTTGTAGTTATTCTAGACCTCAGGAGCATTTTCTTCTTTGGAGGAAGTAATATCATTTCACATCTTGACTTTCAAGTGACTTCCTACACAAGAGTCTATTTCCTTTGGTTGGATCCGTTATTCTGGTGTTAAACAGAACTGTAGTCCTGATTAGATTCCAAAAACCTGAATATTTGTTGCTGGCAGACTGGGACCAGGTGTTTTCCCTGGCATTGCAATTGACAGCATCACATGAGCTACTGTAAGGCTGACTATCAGAGCATACTGAAATGTAATTTCTGCTCTGCATTATAGCTCTCATCATAAGGAAAAATATTTACACACATACAGAGAGGAAATTTCAGCAGTCTAGAACAAAAAATTCAGAAAAATAAGAATGATGAGAAATCACAGAGTAATTTGATTAGAAAGAGACATCTTTAGGTCTGATGCTGAAATTAGATCAGCTTGTTGCAGTCAAGTTTTGATGTCTTCAGAAGCTCTGAAATTCTCCAATCTCTTTGTGACTCTGTTGCAGTGGTTACTGAACCACTTCACTGATATATTTAGTCAGAGCCTCCTTGCAATTAGGGCCCGCTGTCCCTGGCCTTTCAGGGCACCTCTCAGAAGAGGCCTGGCTTCTCTAAAGCCCCACATTCACTGAAAATAGCAACTAGATTCCCCCTCAGCCTTCTCTCCCGTGGGCTCAACAAACCCATGCCCTGTGCTGGAGCCAACCATGCATTTTCCTTGCCCTCCTCTGGATGTTACAGGATCTCTGGCACTGGAGGTCCACGACCTACCACAGTTTTCTGGAAGCAGCCTCTGAAAGAAACCTTTTGTGTAACTCCTCTGCTTATCAATCTCTTCCTTTGCGAAAGTGCCAACAGTGTTGTTGGAATTCAGCCCTTTTTACCTTTCCAGATGCCTTTGTATTGGCTTTTCTATTTGAAGATGGAGGTGGCCCAAGGGTCTTTGACCCAAATGCAATATGTGATACATCTTGAGTTTTACTGCTGCATATGCTGCCTTGGACTCTATTAACCAAGCTACCTAGGTTAAGAAAAAAAATAGTTTTAAAAAACATTTAGAGTACTTACAAACAATAAAAAGTAATGTTTTAAAAAAATCAACAAAAAGAAGAAAATTATGAATACCAAATATAAAATTATGGTCCTTTAGAGTGCAATCCCTAGAAATATAGGAATAGAACATTTTATAAAAGTTTGTCAATATATCAGCAAGAAACCTTTGGTCTGTAATGGAGACACATTTCTAATCTTTTTGCTTTAAAGTTTTATTTAAAAGTGGGTTATTAATAAACAAAAAAAATTGGTTTGCAGGATTTCTTTAGAACTTCAATGAAAACCTAACTTCTGACAGGAAGGAAAAAGAACTCTAATTAATAAATAACAGAATAAATAAATAATAACACAAAAAAACTGAGGCAAGACTGTCAAGGTATTAGTCACAGTTCAGAGAACTATTTACTTGTAGCTTGCTTTTGAAATGACTGAATATACTGTATTACCAGGGCTGAGCCCTAATATTGCAAATAACCTATTGCTGCTAAAATATTCTACCCTTTTCAGTTTTTTTTTTTTTTACTGCTTAAACTGGAGATTTATTTTTGTAAGTTTTTTAAAGCACAGAAATTGCCAACCACTCTTCAAGACAAATAAAAAGTAAACATGGAATGCAGGTAAACGTTCTCAAAAAATTTTAAAAAGGAAGGACAGTAAAATGGCTACACATTAATTTTATTATCAGGGTTGCAGAGCTGCATGTAACTATCTATTTTCCTCTTTTAAAATTCTCCAAGATTGTCAGTGAATTCTCCTTTCCAGAGCTGATAAAAATGGTATCTTCACATTAATTTATATTTAATATTTGCAGTGTCCAAACACACAACTTCAGTGCTAAATTGCTATTTCACTTTAGAGATTTGACACCTTCATAAAGCAATAAAGCAGAAACAAAACATTTTGCCGATTCCCCTGAGCATTTTTCATAACCTTATTTCAAGATCAGCTTTATTTACAGTGTCATCAAGGAAATGAAAAACAGTTCATGCATTAGCCACCAATATCATAATTTACTGTACTAATAAGCACAGCAGAAGCTACTTACTGCCATTACCTGCCTCCCTTTTTCCTGATGTGACATTTGGTTGCTATTAACAGCTGCCATTTCACAAGATCAGATGACCTGTCTTGGTTTAATGTCAGTTTCTTTTTGCTGGCTACCTTGGGATGTTGTTAGCTCCAATTAGAAAAGCTGATTTGCATTAAAGTCTGTCTTAATGACCACATTAATTGACTGCAATTAATTACCTACATCTACACATAACAGTGCGTTGATGACATAATGAAATAATATGTGTAATTAAAAGTGAATGATACTAAAAATAATTTGGGCTTTTAATTATCAAATAAACAAAAAGTGTATTGGATTAAAAGAACATTTTCCAATTAAAATGTACCTAAACATACCAAAGTTTCGAATATCAAGTAGGCCAACTTCTGAAATTTGAAAAACATGTCTGGAAGAACACATGCTATCTTCATAAGGTGCGATTAAAAAAGAGATTAAACCTTAAATTGAAGACATTTCATCCTCATGCAGGTGAGGGATGTTATCATTAATTACTTTACCACATATTCCTAAGGGCTATGTATCTTTTCAGTCCAGATGTTAAAATCTGAGTCTTGTTTTAAATAAACATTCACTTTTTCTGCTTAGACACATCATTCACACTATTGTACTTATTTAAATTTTACAGTCCCTCAGATTTTGACAATCCAGCCAAAAAGTTTTGCTTTTGAACGCAGTCACTAAGAAATTGGATTACAGTATTATAAATTTACCTCTGTAATTCCAGAGGTGAATTTATAATCCAACTTTACAAGAGAACTCTGGCTTGACTACTTGTAGGGCAATAATACTCTAAAAGTATTATTTTCCATTTAATACTATAAAAACGGTACTTGCTTATAAAAAAATGATGAATGTAATTTAAATACATAAATTACTCTAAGCAAAAATTCAAAACCCCTACTATTCATTTCAGCTGCGGCAGGACAAAGATTGCCTTTCCTAATGAGGTACACTGAAAGAGAGCAAAAGCTAACATCTTGAAAAAGCAGCTCAGTGCAGATGATGAAATCTTTATGAGTTGTTTTTTTCATATTCTGGTAAAAGCAGAAGAAAAGAAGTTTAAAAAGTAGTTTTTAAAAACTTTTGATATTATCAAGGTTGCTCACAAAGTTTATTTTTCTTTAGAGCTTCATGAGATGGTATAGTCTTAAACTTATCCAGTAGTTACCATTCCCTGTAACTTTATTACTTTGGTCAATACTTTGCACATGTTTCTTCAGAGCATTTGAATAGAAATGGTGGAAACAATTATTCACTGAATTCAAATACTAAAGATGAGAATTCTCAAGGCTGAGAAAGTTCTAAACTCAGTGGAATAAAAATCTACCTTCCTTAACTACAGCACCACTTCTAACACCACCTACACTGATGAAGATGTATTGTAAATGGGCCCTTTATCTAATTTGCTTGCTCAGACCCACTTTGAAGCTACTTCAGTCCTACTTCCTTCTCAGATGTTCTACCACCCTGTTGTAGTATGATCACATCATACATAATAAAGGGGGGGTACACAACATCATAATAAAAGGGGGTACAGAGGAAGGGGAAAATGAAATACTTTAGGAAGACATTGCAACTATTATATGGGCTAAAGCAAAGCTTTAGCTTTGTCTTGTTCAGAGCCAATAATAAAATAACAAAAGAGTAGAAGAAAGTGGGTCCCTACAGAGAGATTTCAGCTGTGCATTTTTCCAAGTTCCAGCAATAAGTTTATGTACTTCTCCAGATTAAGATGAAAATAACAATCCAGGATTGTTATTTTCAATATTCAGCACATATTCCAGGATATTTACTGTTGCAAATGGATCTACAGAATAACTTTTTTTAAAAAATAAAAGAGTACAGATCAATTATGTGTACATACAACTGAATTTACAAACCTGACTGAGTTTATATCCAAATATCCTGAGTGTAAGGAAATTACATTTTTGATATGTTTATAATTATAATCAATGAAATTTAGTGACATAGTAGTGAAAAATGTCACCTTCTTTTCTACAGTGATTTATTTCCTCATTGAAATTGTAGCTGATGTCTTCAAAACTCAAAAAACTGATTAAAAACCCCCCTTATTTTCCTCAACTACAAAGAAACTTGTCAATAGCTGAAAATTTTATTTACTTCTTTACATAGTTCTGTGAAGGCCAGTACTGCTTATGATTAATTTTACAATTCCAGATTTCTAATAATGAATATAATTAATCTACTTTTCTCTCTACTGCTGTTCTTTAATGATAATCTATCTTTTTACAAAAATCTTTTAAAGAGATAATCAGTATTTTGAATCAAGACAATAAGGACTGTAAATATCTTTGCCTTAGTGAAATTCTGCTGTTGACTATACTGTGGGTAGAAAGTAATACACAATTTTAAAGCAAAACAGCAGCTTTAGTAAAAATTCTCTATTGTCTGACCCAAGTCTATTTAAGCAATTTCACATCTTGACATTCATATCTACAATTCAGTTTGTACTGATTCTTGGCTTACAGATCTTATTCAAACAGACATGCCAACTTAAACATAAAAGCACAGGAGATGCTAGTCTAGAACAGGCCAATAATCTCTCTAATATTCGGTTTCATAGGCCAAACCCAATGCTTCAGTAAAAGCACAAGATAATTCAGTATGGATTTCTGAAATCATCTGCCTTCAACACAATTCTTAAGGTAAGGTTGGAAAAACTTGGAAGTACAAAATTGAATTTTCTCTTCACATTTTTACTGCTGCTAAATACAACATTACTTCTACCCATATAAATTGCCAACTAATTTTGGAAACATATCAATGTCTTTATCAGATTCCTTTTGCAGTAGACTCCATATTTCATTCATATTCTGTGTAACATGGCATTTTCTTTAATGAGTTTTTAATTTTCAACTGCATCATCACATCAAGTGACGTCTTGCTTTTGTGCCATGAGATAAGAAAAGTACCTTTTATTGAACTTCCTTTGTATCACTGGTTACTTTATAAATGCCCTTATGTAAATTTTTAATGTTTTCAGCATACCTTATGTGAAAGTTTTTCATTTATGCTGCTTCTCCCTGAATCAATTCTTGGTCTGTAAGGAATTTTCTGAGATGGTTTAGCTGATAATGTATGAAGTATTTCAGATATTAATGCAAACATGATTTAAAGGTTTGATACCTTTTTCATTTCCTATGAATTGAATTTCCTGCTACTCAGTTTTTTTAAAAATATATTAAAATCTGCAAATTCTACTGAGCTGTATCTATGGTGATGATCACCTTCCTGCCTTGAGTCATTTAATTTTGATCCTTTAAAGCTTAACTGTAGTTAAGTAAAATTTAGCAAAGCTAGATTTTACATGATGTCATGTTCCGCATCTACCCCATACAATGGTCCCTAGACCATAATTTTTCAACACAGTGGCCACAAAACATAAAACCAGTAAACTGAAAACCTTGCTTTGAAAACTGTCATGCTTCCTACATGTTACTTGCTCTGTTTTTCAGGAAGAATAAATATGGGACTGCCCATCTCAAAAGCTTAAAACTCTCTGATGTCCCACTCTTTATTAAACCAGTATCTGTATCATAACAAAATTTTACTCCCCTGTTATTCACTTCTCTGTTGAGATTATTCATAACTGTAATAAACAATACAGAGAATAAAACAAAAACTTTTGAGGTCTCCTGCTGTTAACTTTCAGCTGTAACAGTAATTTTAAATTGAATCCTCTGTTTGCTTTCTCTTAGCTTTTATCCAAGTCAATACCTTATATTGGCCCAGTTTCTTTAATAGATCTCTTCTATGCAATGCTACCAAAGCCTGAATTATACTTTGTAGCTTACAGAAACATTCAAATAACTCCAAGACACCACTGAGACAAGATTTGCCCTTTCAGAGTATAAGCTGAGGACACTGCATGGTCATACTGCCAGAAAAGTTTCATTGATGTGAACATATTTTAAAAAGAAGTGTAGCAACTTCACTGTAAACGATTCCATGTACATTCATATGACATCTCAAATATTGTTATAAATCTCATTCTTGAATTAGAATTGTTCAGGCTGCACACAGACCTCAAAATATAGAACAGACATGTCAATGTGCTTGTGGCACAACAGGTGCCACAAGTTTCACTTTAAAACATTGGAACTCTTAACATGGACATTTAGAAAACAATCAACTATCTGTACACACACTGTATCGATTGTATTCACAGTATTTTAATACAACAGAATACCTGTTTCCTGCACTGTATTTTCCCTACATTTTATTTCTGGCTTGTGAATTTTAGCTAGATTCAGCAATTGTGTAACTTGTGGCACATGAGAATTGAGCTGGCAGGTTCGAGGAATAACATCTGAGCACTCATATGGTGTAGACAGAAAAATGCATGTACCTAGAATCAAAAAACATGGACGTTATTTCACTCGTGACACTATGGAATTAAATTTGACTTATATTATTTGGTAGATTACATATACTTTAGTTTACATGGCTATAAAAATTGAGTAGATTATGGTAATTTAAAAAATTTGCTGCAATTGGTCACTTTTTATCATAAATTTTAAAATTATTTTGTGTATACTTTTAGGCCAAAATTTTTGAATACAGTTAAAGAAATATACACTAATGGCTGAAGAGCCGTAGAAAATCAACTTCTTTGATTTGTCAAGAGAGCAAACAAAACAATCACAAAATACATTTTGTTAATTTTATTACAACTCAGCTTTAATTGTTACACTGATACAGTGATTTTCAGATAAAATGAACAGCTAAATATGGTATTTTTATCAGTTGGACTGATGTAGCAAAGGAGAAGTCCCATATATGCAAATAAAGAATTTAACAAGCTTTAATTCCAAAATTTGAACACCATTACCCATTCATGATAAACCAAAAAGCTGTCAACCTATGTATTCTTGTGACACCAGGCACTAGTAAAATGTGAGCTGATTATTTCTGCTTTCCTTTGATAACCAATATAGACTGAGTTTATGAAAGCTGCTCTCTACAAAGAAAGGAATTGATGTCAGAACCTTTCCTGATGTTACAATGCAAATTGATTCCAAATTTTAGAAGACTTGAATATAATAAGCTAATGAATATTACACTATTTTCCAAGGACAAGAAGAGGAAAACATAACTTGAAACCAAAACATGAATGAGGGATCAAGTATTGACATTCAAATAAAAAAATTCAAGTGTCCCATGTTGTATTTCAGTAGTGGACATATTTTTTTAACCATTTCTTTTTACCAAGCCAGTACATTATTTATCACTGCTGGGCAATACTTAGTGATAAAAATCCATACATAAGTTCTGGATCACTATGGAAACAAGAAACTAGGTGTAGTTTAAGCTTGTATGCTTCAGTATCATAAGGCAGAAAAGATGAATTACTTCCTCCTCTATCTCAATTATCTCATACAGAAATAATTTCTTCATAAATGTGGTTTCTCCTTCGCATATCCTATAATTTTAAAAATTCCAAATGTACTGTATACTTGCTACTTGGAAAGAGTAACACACTCATTGCACCTTGCAATCACTACTTCCATCACACCAAGGAGTTTGAAGCAAAGAACTTGACCCTTGTCCTGGTTTCTGCTGGGAAAGATATAATTTTCTTCCCAGTAGCTGGTACAGTGCTGTGTTTTGGCATGCCACCAGTGCTGACAACATATCGATGAGTTAGCTGCTGTTCAGCTCCCCAAGATGCCCTGTCAGTGAGCAGGTGTGGGGGCACAAGAAGCTGGGAGGGGACACAGCCAAGACAGTTGACTCCATCGGACCCAAGGGATATTCCAGGCCATATGACAATGCGCTCAGCATATCAAATATAGCTTTTCCCCATAGAGGGAAAGCTGACTGGGGGGCTGCTGGCGATAAACAAATTATGCAAATAAAAACCAATTGTCTTTCTTGGTTTTTAATTATCTTTCCTTTTTTTTTTTTTCCCTTTATCATTACAATTTATTATTACTAAGGTGTTCTTATCTCAACCCATACATTTTCCTACTTTTATCCTTCTGATTCTTTCCCCTATCCCCCTGGGGGGCAAGTGACTGAATGGCTGTGTAGTGTTTAGTTGCTGGCCAAGGTTAAAGCATGACAACTCAGCATTGCAAATACAAGTTGCAATGTCACTGCATTCAGTGGAGCTCAACTAACTGGTCTAGTCATTTTGAGGGGGAAAAAGCTTTATCCAAGAGTAATTTTTACCTGAAATTTAATTAATAGTATCAAACACCCTCACTATTGTTTTTCTGTAACTGGGTATGAAGTATAGAATCGTACCCAAACTTTCAGCTGTAATGAAAATTTAAGATGGGTCTAGAGAACAAGTTGAGAAGAGTAGTTGAGGGAACAGGAGTTGTTCAGCCTGAAGAAAAGGAGGCTGAAGGGAGACCTTGTAGAGAGGTGGGTGTTAGTGTCTTTTCCCAGTTAACAAGCAGCAATACAAGAGGAAGTGTCCCCAAGTTGTGCCAGAGTAGGTTTAGATTGGATACTAGGAACAATTTCTTCCTCAAAAGGGTTGTCAAGCCCTGGAACAGGTTGCCCAGGGTGGTGGTGGAGTCACCATTCCTGGTGATATTTAAAAAAGCCATGCGGATGGGGTTCTTAGGGACACAGGTCGGTGGCCTTGGTAGTGCTGGCTTAACAGTTGGACTCAATGACCTGAAAGATCTTTTCCAACCTAAACAATTCCTTGATTCTGATTCTATGAATTGCCTAGATAGGGAAATTAAAAGCATACAGAAAGTACTAATGCCCACCAGCTGTGTAATAATCATAGAATTGATAATGAAGTAATTAAAAGTGTAATATTTTACTGCATACAGTTTATTAAAGCTGCCAACTCATTATGTTAACTACATTTTAGAATTTTGGAACTCATTTAGAATATTTAAGCACATTTCAGAAACTGTTTAGAATGGAAAGGAAAAAACAATGCACCAAGGGAATTAAATTCAATGAATGCCAGTGAGAGCTTAAACTGCAGTTTCCTGCTAAGAATTTACCATATTCTCTCTGTAGACATTTTTTAATTAATTTTTTTTCCAGTCTTATCAGCAGAAAACCAGAGGAGTAATCACAAGGTTTGCCTACTCTCCCCAACTGGTTTAGTGTTTCCAAATGGAAGATACATTTTGTTACACTTACAATACTGTTAACTATCCCTCCTTCTGAAACCAGAAACGCTTTTTCAGGTGTGTTCCTTAAAAGCCACAAAATGAAAATTTGAACGAAATTGAAGCTGAACAATTCCTAAGGATGCCTTTAAAATAAGGAAGTGCCAGCTGTGCTTTTGAAATTTCTCCTCTACTACTGCAAATACCAGTGAGGAATGAAGTTCTCTCCCTTGGAAAATGATGATTCGGGATTATGATGTGAGTCTGGAGACTGGTAAACTTTGATGAGTATCCTGATCTATTACAAAAAAACCCTCTAATTTTTCAGCTCACCACCAATATAACTTTCCCAATAAACAAGGACCCATTAAGATAATGGATGTAAGACCTGAGGTGTTTTTTATAGTTTCATAGCTCTGTTTCAGAAAATGTTTTGTTACAATTTCATCTGCATTATTTTAAAAGAAATTTTTCATGAGCTGCTAATGTCCAAAATTAAGAAAACAAACAGCAAATGTTGCTGTTTTAAGTATTTGTCTTTCCTTTCAGATACTCTGTTCTTGGCCAAAACCTGATTCCTATCAGCATAAGAAGCCCTCATCAAAACAAGGTCTCTACTTGATAAATCTTGCTGGAATTTCTTCAATAAAATACTTCTAAGGAATTCAGTGTTTAAAATACAGGAGTACACGCATATTTAATTAGTTGCCTTAGGTCCAACACTAGCAGACTTTAAGTTTTATGAAATCATGTAATCCTTCAAATTGCCAATCTGATGAAAAACAAGCTTTTGATTTTATAATACGAACAATTATGATTAAGACTAGATAGTAATTAAAACACACCATCTCCCTCAGCTGTTTCTTGAGGCTTGGATTTTAAAGTGAAGATCTTTCTTAGCTTACAGTTAGCTGAAATAATAATTCCATCCAAAGACAGGAAGACAGCTCCTTTGAATATTTCCCTGGTAAATGCTACCAAGTCGATACACATATTGCACCACTAGAAAAGAGAAACAATACTCTTTAGCAAAACCCATCAGCTGAGGCTAACACACCTTCTATAGGAATAAACAAGATGGCTGTGAGGAGAAATGCAATAATTTTCATTCAATTTGCAAAACTGTAATATATTTTATATGATTACTCATGTAAAATTTAGCTGATCAATGGTTGAAGTTTTAAGGGAAAAGTAAAAACATAATGACTGTACATGCCTAATTTCCTTATAAAGACAAGGTAGAAATATTAGCTTCTAACTGCCAAATAGCAAATATTTTTGAGAATAAATTTAGGTGCATACATTACTGTTCAGGTCTTAAATCTGAAATTTTGGAAGAAAAATAATACTTGTTTTGAAGACACCAAGCAACGGACTGAAAATTTCAGTATTTAATTATAACTGGTATTTTTACTGCTGAGATTGAAAAATTTAATAATTTGTAGGAATACAATACAGAAAGCTAGCATGTGAAAATGTAAAATATATTCTGCTGGTGGAACAAACAACTTTCTATATATCCTGATTCACAGCTCCCCATGCTGGTAATAATGATCAGCTTGTGTATACAGTTAAGTTGAATTATCAGAGCCATGTTAAAGATCTATCTAATCACTGAAAGCAGCATGCTCCCTCCTTTAAGCAAAAGCAATGATAAAAAGGCAGATAACCATTTAAGGGAGACAGATATGTATTCAGATACTAAAAAATATAGATCTACTCTTTAAGGTTGGTCAAGCATTAAGGTAATTAATATTTTGTCCTTATAACTGAACAGAGCATCTAGACATAGTTGATTCATGCTTTACTATCTAAGTTAAAATACATAACTGAAGTTCATCTTCTGATTGAATTTAAATTGGTGTACATTAATGCACACTTTAATTCTGAAATACTTGTAGTAGTCTGACACCAACTAAGTGAAGTTACACTGAAGAAAAATAACTTTATTTCACAGATTTTGAATTAACAGCAACTTTAGGGGTATGATCTGACACATATTTGTTTTAAAAAAAATCCAACTACTTCCCACAAAGCAGAAAACTTCTCAATTTTTAGTTACCACAGCTTCTTTCACTTAACCCATCCCTAAAAAATTATAAATTCAGAGGTTTTTTAAAAATATTCTCTCTCACTTCTAGCCTTAAATTCACAACTGCTTAGTATACTGCTATCTAGGTAGCTTCATACAAATATATATTTTAAGATATTTGAAATCTAACTATTCCTATATCAAGTTTATTTTCTAAAGCAGTATTTGAGACTCCAGTCCTTACATGGTTATACTACAGTAACCATCAGGCTATGTATCCTGTCAGCTATTACCATATATTGTGGCTGGGCATGGGAGAGGGGAACAAGGAGAAGATAATGATTATTGTTTTGTTTTCATCAGTTTGACACATAGATCGTTATGTGCCATATATATATGCCAGGAAGAACCTGAAGAGTGTGAAAGCAGCCATCAGCTACAGTCTACCTGCAGCTCCAGTGAATGTCATCAGAGGTTGCTACAGGAGAAGGGACATGTGAGCAGGAACACCATCATGAAGAAGTATCAGGGACACAGAAAATTTTATGGAGGCTAGATCAACAGGAGAGGTGAAGAAACATCACAAACAGCAATAATTTTGTATAATGAGAATGAATTCCTGATATAAGAAGAAGGATAGAAGAGGTGCAGCATTAAGTGGTTCTGCTGCCATACAGTAAAGGGGACATACACACATCTTCAATCAGTAGGAGCTGAGTTCTAAACCAAAGAGTAATTTCAAAAAGTTTATAACATACACAAAACATTTCTGATTAGAAAACACACTCAATCTCAGTCCAGGGAATATTCCCAAGGTACCTACTATTTTGCGCTTGATCATAAACAGAGGAATTTTTGCATGCAGAGGGCTTACAGACAACTCCTTGTGGACTGTTGACAAATACAATCTTCTTTTAATATTGCCAAAATCAGTTATCCTATAAAAGAAAAGGCAGGAGAGAATGGAACAGATCTTTGTCAATTCAATAATCCAGTATCTTTGGGAAATCACAAAAAAACCCTATTTGTGTGCAGAACCTTTATGTCAGTGATAGCAAATACGGAATTTAAAAATTACCTCTTTTACAAGATGAGTAATGAGATTTCTTTCTTCAGTTCAAACTTCATGGCTATATCCCTCCATATATAAAATCACTTTACATGCTAATTTCATTTCAACAGTCTACACTCTTTGCTAGATTTCCACAGCCCTTCAGAATATGAAAGAATTCAATTTGTATGAACTGAGAACCCAGTAGCCTTTAATAATCACACGTGCTTGGGCCCCTTAAGCTTGTGTTATCTCGGGGCCTGCTAACTAGAAAAACATTATTTGCTTTCTTTTCTTGAAAATGCCTGTCACTGCACATAGATTCTTTTCAGCTTAAAGGTAAACACAATACATTGTCTGTCTGTTTTACTACATGAGGACATATCTTCAAAGGTGAATTATAATGCAGAAGTTTATTGCTCACTATTCAGGTCATCTCACAATGTCACCAAGGACCCTGAATTTCAACATTTCTAATAAATTCCACAGACATGGTCAAAAAAAAAAAAAAAAAAGGTTTCCTTTAAACTGATAAAGAGGTTCATTTTTATGTTGTTTCCTTCAAGTCCTGTGAGCAGCTGTACTGTATTTGGCTGCGACCCAGTTAGATTTCTTCAGAGGAACTTGGAGAATGCTATGCTTTGGGTTTGTGCTGGAAGCAGTGTTGGTAACTCAGGGATGTTTTCATTGCTGCTGGGCACTGCTTACACAGAGTCAAGGCTTTTTCTGCTCCTCACCTCATCCACCAGCCAGGAGGCTGGGGATATATGAAGAGCTGGGAGGGGACACAGTCAGGACTGCTGATGCCAACTGACCCAAGGGATATTTCAGACAATACGGTGCCATGGTCAGCAGTAAGAACTGTGGGGAAGGAGAAGGAATGGGGAAAGTTCAGAGTTACATTGTCTTCCCACATAGCCATTACACAGCCTGGAGCTGCAGAGCTCCTGGAGATGGCTGAAACATCTGCAGGCCCATGGGTAGGAGCTAATGCTTTGTTTAGATTTTGGTTGCATGTGCAGCTTTTGCTCTCCCTGCTAAACTGTCTTTATCCTCAATGCACAAGTTTTTGTGCACTTTACCCTTGTGTATTCTGCTCCCCATGCACTGCAGGAGTGAGAGAGGCTGCTGTAGCTCAGCTGCCTCCTGCAGTGAAACCACAACAGCAGCACAAACTCGAGATTCCCCAGCAGTCCTCCCTTAACACTCCAGAGCACAGATATTACTTTAAAGGCTTCAATCTGGGAGAATATGCTTAAAGTATGGGAAAACAATGATTAATTTACCTATTATTTTTGAACAAGACTATTTCTAACAGATGGGTATTTCTCTGTAATTAGCATCCCCTCCGAGAAGACGACAAATAATTATAATAAACAACTTCTTGTCACTACTTAGTGTTGGTAAAAGTACTTATAATCATTCAAATTCTGGATTTTATGAAATAGTAAGACTGCCCTGTAGATTTGGTTTTTAAAATATATTACTGAAATCACTTTTTCACTAGCTAAGCACTACCTGTAGTTTAAATAATGAAATGTCATCACCCAAAATCTGCAGACAAACACCCTAAAACATTCATAGGTTTCCTTAGGTAAACTTAGGAGGACATTAACTCTGGGGGAAATTACATACTTTAGCTATTTTTGCCAGTTTGAGAGTTTAATCAAGGACAGTACAAAATATACTGCAAGTATGTAAATATCAAAACGTTCTACCAGTACAGGCAATAAAAATACATAAGCACCCTCTCGCTCCCCCCATAGTCACTAACACCATCATACAAAACAAACTGTTCATCAGCCTTCCAGAACTCGCTGATTCTTTTCTCTCCCTTGCAGATAACCTGACCTTTAATCTATTCATACTCATAAAATGAGTGGGCAAATCAAAACAAAGTGAAGACACTACTCTCTGTTTCGTTTTGAAAGACTGGCAGTTCCTCTTATAAATCACATGCACTTGAAAAGCAGAAATTCCACTACTGTGCCAAGAAAAAAATATCATATCCTCACTATTGCTATTGTTTGATATGAAAGGTTCCAGAATCAGTGGCACATATTTTTATGAATGGACAAATAATACCAAGTTCTTGAAAAGTGATTTCATCAGAAAACTTCCAAGTGTCTTACAGTGCTGGAACTTGGGTTTGATCCTACTTTTGAAGAAGTTTAAGCAAGATGCAAAATAATTCTGTTAAGATCACCAGCTAACTGGCCAGACAGCTAAGCCTTTGTCCCCCATGAAGGCGTAGTTCCATCCATCACTTTACTTTCCATACAGCCTTTGGTGAAAAACCTATGGATCCAGTTTTCAGAAACTCTTCACTCTAAATCTTGGATGTTCAGAAGTGCTAAGAAATTGGTGCACCAAAGAACTCCAAAGTATTGGAGCAGTGGTTGCCTGGAGCTCCCTGGATTTCCTGGTTATGTGCAGAGCTGAGTAACTGTGCTGAGAAACCAGGCAGTTGCAATAACCTGAGTATTGAGAAACAAAAATACTATCCCTGCTGAACCTCAAACTGCATAATTCTCAGTAGAGAATGTTGCTTTAAATGAGGCTATAACAGAGCAGTAGAAGCCCAGAATTAAGTCATGCATATCTCCAAACTGTCAATAAAAACCTAAGTTCACTTTATAATATCAGTTCAATATGTTTAAATTTCATTATTTATGTCTTATATGAATAGGTTTCTCTACCTCATGAAAAAAACCAAGTACCTTAGTTATAGAAAGACCATTGGTAAATGTAGAGCTCAGTTACACTCCGAAATGTAACAATGAACATATTTGTTTAGATCAAAAGACATACATTTATAGCAGACTGTCATATAACTCTAAAATAAGACTGTTTTTATGATGATAGATGTGCCATAAGGAAGGGGCAAATCTTAGATACAAAGATATAATCACTCCTAAAGAAGTGTAATTTACTTTTGTAAATACATTTAAAACAATGGAAATATTTATATTCCACGGGCAAAAGTAGGTGAAATATTCAAACAGGCAAATTAAGAGAAAGAAGATAGCCTTAAAATCCTGTAAAATAATTTATTTCCCAAGAGAAGGAAGATAATTACTTAAGAGCTAGTGTAACATTCAGACTTTTCAATTACATTGCTTACTGGAAAATAAAAATAAAGGAAGGGTCTGGAGAAACTCTTTTCTGAAACAGTTCAGATAATGGGAGCTAGAACATCAGATCTCTCAGTTGCAAAATGACTCCAGAGTACTTCTTGTGAAACTCAGCTTTTTTTTCCCTGCTATCCAAAAGTAGAACCTACAATGGCAAGAAACATCTGCAGCACACGTCTTGATTTTCAAAGATGAATTCAAAAAATCTATATGGGAGTTAATGTATTTTTATTATGTCTGTGCTCGAGTATTTATATCCAAGGGTCAGACATGTGATAGAAAAGTAATGAGACCATGCTGAGAAAAACGAGGTAGTCAACAAGAAAATCAACCTCATTTATAATAATATTCCTGTGATCAGCAGGTGCATAACTCTTCCAGCCATGGTCATTAACTGCATTCATTTCACACTTAACATCTACATTTGCAAACCATTTGAAAGTAAAATTACCTTCCAATTCAATTTTCAATTTTATTTTACATCTTCAAATTTGATTGACTATTTTCCTCACAATGATAACTACAGTGAGATTGCAAGCAAATGGTAGCAACTACCCAAGAGCACAGATAGACTCATCTGCTCAGATTACCTATTCACTTTGCTTCTTTATGGATAATAATTTATAACCATTTGTTAATGTTCAATTCAAGCCTAAAAATGAACTTGGAAAAAAACAACACTGAGCTGTTGGAAGGATGCTTCATTTGTCAGGATCACTTGATCTCCAAATGAAAGTGTTTTTCTCGTTATAAATGACATAACCTGGAAGTTTGCCAAACATGAAAGCAGGTATTTCATCAATGTTGCTAAGATAAGAGCAACTCCCATGCAATTTAATACTAACAGAAATCTCTTTGTATCCTGGTCAAAATCCCGAGAGAATGCCCTGCTAATGGCTCACTACTAGTACATAAGTATATTAGTACTTAATAATTGTAGTGCCATTTTCTCCATAAAAGGCATGTGCTTCCTAAACATTAGACAGTAACATCATCATCTCCATGTTAAAGACAGAAAAACAAGGGAATAGCAATTGTCAGCTGATTTGCCATCCTTTCAGACTCTCAAGTTTCCTTATTCAGGAGCACCTGGTACTTCGCATACATTTTATTTTACGTGCTACTTGTAAATTAGTCTTGTAGGAGATACAATGTTACCGAAGTGGCAGCCTGATGATCTGAAATCCAGAGCACTGTATGCTGCCCTCAAAAAAGCAGATGTAGTTATGTTGAAAATCAATCAAATCTCTACAAAATAATAGGTCTGGAAGACTGATATGTCACCCAGACCTAAAGAACAAGTTGTGTTGTGTACTGGAACTTCCTGTTGAAAATATTTTTTCTAGAGAGCATTAAGAAAAAAAACCCCACAAAGTGCCCTAAACCAGTATCCATGAAGAGGAAGTAACACAAGTGGCAGGCACAAAAAAAGAATCATCAAATCTGGTTGTTAGAATAAAAATCTTTCAAAATATGAGCAGTTATGAAGAAATGGTGGATCCTGACCTCTCCCCACAAGGTACTGACATATTTGCAATCAATTCTCCAAATAAAAAAATGACCTGATATTTTTGCTGATCAAGAATAACTTAGTGTGAAACTTTAATTACTCTTACAACTCCACATGTTTCAAAAATTGTTCTGGAATTGCTCACTAATATTATAACATATATTTTTGAAACTTCTATCAGTATTTTAATATCCTTGGTTTTGAAATAAGCTCATCTTTCTCTTATTTTCAAGTATTTAGTGAATACCATTTTACAGCACAATGCTATGTTCCTCTGAAGCATGGCTAACTTTGCCAAATCATTTAGAGAACTGTAATTCTAGAAAATAGTTTTTAATTTTTCAGTACAAAATACTCTAATGAGTATTAATACGTAGAAAGTTTAGTGCTGACTATTTTTCCAGAATCTAAACAATTTACCTTTATAGTGCAGTTATTTATGCCTGCAGCAAGTCATGTTGGCTTTTTAAGTTTATTGGCTGTTATTTTTTCCACTTTGTTATTCCTTCCATGAATTTTTTGTTCTAAGAAGACAATCCATCCTTTCATCCATCCTTTTCAGACAAAGGAAAGGATATGTTTGCACCTGCTAATGTAACAGTTCTCTTAAAGTACAGCCACATTTCTCGTATTTAAACCATTTATTCTAATTACTGTTAATTGCTATGAAGTCTTCCCTTTAAAAAGACAAGATTAACATTCTTGCGAACAGAATTTATTTGGCATATGAAAATCCTGACTAACAAACCCTACCAACCAAATATAAACAGGATTCAGTTTACTTCATGTTACTTACATTGATCCACCCACCAAAATATAAATAATTAGTACTTTGCTTCCATCTAAAGTTCTAGAAGATGTGATGACTGGGAGAGTTACTAAAATTTTTTTACTTTCAAATATATGTGTTAAAATCTGCTTTGCAAATTACAAAATTTAACATACCCAAATACTTTTAAGAATGTTTCTGTATTTCACTCCTGCTTCACCAAAAAAAAAAAAAATCAAGGAACATGTCTCATGCTACTAAATACCAGAATTTCAAATAATCTCTCAGCTAAGTCTATTGAATAAAGTTTACCTTCAGTCTCCATCTAATCTTCCAATAATTTCAGATGTACATGATAGAATTGGCATCTATGTCCTGCTTTGAATTTTAAGATGTTGGTCTAAGTTTTGTAAGACTAACCAAGATTCATATTGTTCTGTATCTGAAAACATGCTGGGTGTTTAGGTTAGCATGAATAATTTATGATATCTCTGTCAGCAAAGCTAAAATGATGACTGATTATGATAGCATCTAATTCACATAAATTCAAACTGTTATGGTATCTATGAATAAATTAGCTATGCCTGTAAAACCTACTATGTTGTGGTTATTAAAAATCTCAAAGTAATAAACTTGTATTTATAGAACCAACTGTTTGAAAACAGGAAATATGGTACCAAAATATATATTCTACTGTACTGTTCACAGGCCTTGTAATAAGATTTCTTATCAGCAAGCACAACTACTTCAGGAAAAAAAGCTATTTTAACCCCTTTTTCCCTACAGATTCCTCCATACATAACTAGCTTCAACAGAAAACTTATCAGGTATGATCCAGAATTTGAAACTCTCACAGAGTTTGAATTAATTCAGAATATAACAAGAGCTGATGCCTTCTGGAGATGGCAAAGGCTAGTGGCAAGCAAAGCTAATTTGATTATGAACAGTTGGATAGTAACTGAGCAACCCTGTTGACATGCGCTCTGCCAGCTGAGCAAAGGTTGAAAGGTTTGAGGTTGAAACTTCAGGAAGCATTAAGAAATTAAGAGGCACAGGTATTGTTAGAGTGAATGAGCAATCATGAGCAATTCATGTTGTGATCCTCAGCACATTCCAGCTGGAAAGATGGTCTGTAAGGTACTGTGTGATGCTAGGAAGTGACAATACATCAGAACCCTATGGCACGTTAACACCGAGCACGAAGTCTGCGCTTCAGGCCAGGACTCGGCTGAGCAGCAGTTTTCACTGACAATGGGCAGGTTTGCCCTGCTGGTTTTCATGTCAGAGGAGAGGGGATCTCATAAGAGAACTCAGATCTCCCCAGCTACAAACTATGCTACATGTGATTTACAGCTGTTTACCATGTGAAGATTTAAACAAGTTTGAAGTTCCATGAATTGGCCATCACTGAGAGAGGCATTGTGACTTCAGAGCTGCAGCAATGGATGACTAAGTATCACACTGAACTGGGAAAAAAAAGGCTGAGCAATCCACAGGCACTCATACAAGACCACACAATATTTCAGGGCATAACCAGGAATTGAGCATCTCATCCTTGTTCTTACACCAGATCTACTCCTGTTTTATTTTTTGATGGTATGGTATACAATTTCAGGGTCTGTTTCCTCACATCAACAACTCTACTCATTTGCTGTAAAGCTTTCCATTACAAAATGTGCTAATTTCATGTGATACCCAACACCAAGAAAAACCATATCAGAAACAAAGTATGACCATGACTGGCATTACAGTTCTTTGAGAATAAACGTTTGAGTGCTTGTCAAAATACCAAGCAGAAGTACAAACACCCACATGTCCATACTTGGGAGTTAAAGTAAAAATGACAACACAAGCTAGACACTCTTTTCTTTTACATGCAAATATTTTTTCAAACATTGAGTTACCTTTGCTTTTTCAGAAAAATAGCAAAATCCCTAACACTGAAGATTCAAAAACTGGGTACTGCATTTGCAGCAGACAGCTATATTCAGCATTACTAATAGCTTTGCCATTATTTGCTCCAAAGAACCTGCATAAATTACATGCTCTCCACCTTAGTTGTAATTTTATTATGCTTCATCAAATTTTTCATCCACAATCTATTTTGCTCGTTTTTATGCAGATCAATACATTGATTGTTAATGTGATGGTATTCATCTAATCAGGCCATGTAAAAAAGTATCTAAAATTATACTTAAATTTCCTCCAAAGAAAAGATAAACCAGCTAATATAGACAGTACTTTGCACATTTCGGTATTTTTGACAGGAATCTTGCATGACTGGTTGACAGCAGCAAGTTAGAAAGTTTAGCTCAGCTGATGCCAGCAGTGATGGATGGCCTTGAAGAAATTCTTGTTTGCTGACCAGATCAGTCACTGAACAGAATGCAAAAGAGGATAAGGCTCAAACTAAATTTCTATTTCCATTTCTCTGCAGAATGGGAGAGCAAGAAATGTAACATAAAGTTTCATGCCCAGCTATTACACAACTTGTCAGTGTTTTTCACATAAAGTGAATTTCATAGCTTGGTATGCTATCAGTTTTCACTTGAAGATGCTCAAAGATTCAGCACTAAGTAGTCAGGCTGTGTAAGAAACCATTTTTGAACATTAAACTTCAGGAAGCAATAATACAACATTCTGTCTTCAAACAAACGAGATTTCTTTCAAAATGTCTGAAATGAAGGGACCTGAATGGCAGTCACATGAAGTAAGAAGGACTTGTCTTTAGTATTTACTGGATTATCTTAAGTCTGCTAGGATAAAATAATGTATTGTCTATTCTGCAAGTCTTGAAGGAATTCATGGGTACAAGTAAGTTATAGTTAATTTCAAATACAAAACTTAGTATTAAAACTATTTTAAAAGAAGTTTTATTAACTTTTTCATATAGTTGTACAGTGGGGTACAACTGATACTGTACTTTCAAGGTATAAACAGCTTCATTCACAGTCCCTGGAGCTACAGAGAGAATATACAGTTAATACAGTTTATATTATATACATTATATAGCAATATAGTATATGTTACATAAAAATATATATAGCAAATACTAAATACATGCATTTAAATCTACATAAGTACCTAAGAATATTGTAAGAACATATATTTGCTTTTATAAGAGGGACATAATAAAGATGGGAAGAGGAAGTAGAGAGAAAAAACAAAGAAAATGTAAAGTCTAAATATAAGCTGGAAAGAAAAAAGGCAAATAAGGGTGGGAGAGGTGACAGAAGATGTTTTTATCACAAAAAAGCAAGCAATGAGAAAAACAAAATTAGTAGAAGTGGAAAAGAGGTTCTTGTTAAGAAGGTGGCAAATACCCAAACCAATCAAACTCAATATGACGCTATAGAAAAATCTGAATTCCTGCACCTGTCTTTAAGTCTCTGCCCCTGGCTATAGGATGTCCATGAGAAGCAAATCTCAGTTTTGGTTTAGTACTCGGTATTTGGTCTCCGTTTGCTGCATGACATACCTTGTTTGTTTTGTCCCTTTGTCCCTTTAAATGCAAACTTACAGAAAATCAAACAAAAATAAAATCTTTCTTTCACTTTACACAATTTAATTGCATATCATTCAACAATTTTTCTTGCAGGGCTTCTAAAGGCCTAGTATTTCTTTCGTCAATCCAAGTCTCGGATATTGTACAGGTTAGAAAGCTGAGTGAGTTGTACTGTTATATATAAACAGATGGTGTCACTAGGGGAGAAATGTTGTCCAAAGCCTGTCAACTGCCCAAGTTTAAAACTCTATCAAATAATTTCACACCAAACTAATAAAAAGGTCTGTTTCTGCTGTATCTCTCTTTCTTCACAGCGTGAAAATAATTATACCAATCGAGCACTCCATTTGTTGTTCTAGCTTTTTAGCATTTGTTGTGTTGTTTTTTTCTCCCCCAGTTATTAGAATATGTATTTCTTTTCGCCCTGGACCACAGGGCCTTCTCTTATGACTTATTCATAAGTCTCTCATGAATTTTCAGTCAGTCCTCATGTGCCAGTATTTTCATATGTTTGATAAACCTGTGTCCCATTTCTTCAGATTTTCCGTCATCTTCATTCAGGATTTTTTAGAGTTTGTTCTGTCTTCAAAGAAATGTCACTATTTAAAACATCTAAGAAATAATGATCTCATTAGCTTAATTACTTTTTATTGACTTGACAAATCACCATGCTTTAATGCAAAATATGCCACCACAATTAATGACTGCAATCAAGAATTCACTTTAAGTATTCAAGGAAATTTTATGCATCTTACAGTAACTCAGTGGAGAAGTCTTTTCCCAATGGCACAAAAATCTGAAGTGTCAGAAATTGCTGTATCAGTCCCACTAGAAACAGGAAAAAAAGAAAAAAAAGTGCTGTGTGCATGCAGATGCACGTTTCACTATCCAGCATTACAATTGTGTACCATATTCTCTGCTCCTGCAACACTTATTTCCCAAGGTTCACACAACATATGAACATGAGAAAAACCTGAAGAAATCCAATTCAAAGTGCAATAAAAGTATTGTTTTACAAGTCCCATCTGTGGCTTTGGTGGAATTCTCATGAAAGCAAAAGGAACCTTTTTTTAGCTTACAATTTTTGTGTTCCAAGAGCATGAAGACAATAAATATCCTGTAAGAATTATAAAATGAAGTAATACTTTCCTACCAAGATTATCTAATAATCATGTTAAACTTGCACTTATGTTGGTGACAATGTACACCTTGTTAAACAACTTCAAAAAACTCTTGGGTGAGAATGCAATTCAGATCATGACAACACTGCTCAGTGGAGGCTTCTGATTTTTAGAACAATAGCAAAGGAGCTTGACTGAGGGAGCAAACAACAAAATTCAGGTAGCTCCCTATCAAGGGAAAACAGTACAGAGCTGCCTGAACTGAACCATATGTTGTTTTCTTAGATATTCCATCAGGGAGGATACAGGCTGCTTTTCATTGACTTCTCAAGACTGAGCAGCAACATTGGTTCCTCTTCTAAAGAATGACAAATCAGAACTTTCTTCTTTTGAGGGCCAATGACACCTTAAAACTTCAAATCAGACTTGCATATATGGTACCTTTTATTTTGGAAGAGTATACAAAGTTATACTCTTCCAAAGAGTATATACAAAGAGACCATATACTTGGAAAATTAAATACTTGAGGTACATACACCTCAAGAGAGGAAGAGACCAAGACAGAAGGAAGCAGAATGGTAACAGATGGAAACCTGACTGCATTATTGCAGCACCAGATAAAGTAAATTTAAAACCAAACTATTTTAAGCAGTGATTACCCACAAAATTAATTCTTAATCCTCATTTTAATGTTTAGCAATAGTTAGCAAATTTTTTCTTTTAATTGTTTTACTGTTTTTTGCTATAATAGTTTATTGTATGATAGAAAATAAATTAGATTTCTCAAAAATATACATTGCATTAATATTTTTAAAATGAAGATAACAGCCAATTTCTTTTATGAAAATCAGATTAGACTTCAAGGCCTTACTGCATGACCAGCCCAAAGATTTTTTTTTGGTGCTTATTGGAAAAAACTAGTGTCTTACTGTGTACCCTGCATTAGAAGTATATTACAAGATTTCCATTCCATTTGTTTAAAACCACCATCTCAATTTTTCTTCAAAAGCAATTGATTTAGTTAATTCCAAACCAGCTCAATTCACTCCTACAAGCCTTACAAGGTACAACACCCTGTTATGGAGTTTAAGACATACAGTGATTGCTGTATTGCAGACTGCTTGGATTCTGGTTTATTGTGGTGCAATAGGCATCCTGGGAAAACACTCCACACTACTCTTAAATGCTCCTTACATAAACATAGCAGAAATGTGAGTAGAACTTTCTT